>RCUC01139868.1:0-82693 GCA_003697995.1 Taxidea taxus jeffersonii
AAATTCTCACCAAAATACTAGCCAATAGGATCCAACAGTACATTAAAAGGATTATTCACCACGACCAAGTGGGATTTATTCCAGGGCAGCAGGGTTGGTTCAACATCCGCAAATCAATCAATGTGATACAGTACATTAACAAAAGAAAGAACAAGAACCATATGATACTCTCAATAGATGCTGAAAAAGCATTTGATAAAGTGCAACATCCCTTCCTAATCAAAACTCTTCAAAGTGTAGGGATAGAAGGCACATACCTCAATATTATCAAAGCCATCTATGAAAAACCCACGGCAAGTATCATTCTCAATGGAGAAAAACTGAGAGCTTTTCCGTTAAGGTCAGGAACACGGCAGGGATGTCCACTATCACCACTGCTATTCAACATAGTACTAGAAGTCCTAGCCTCAGCAATCAGACAACAAAAAGAAATTAAAGGCATCCAAATCGGCAAAGAAGAAGTCAAACTATCGCTCTTTGCAGATGATATGATACTATATGTGGAAAACCCAAAAGGCTCCACTCTAAAACTGCTAGAGCTTTTACAGGAATTCAGTAAAGTGTCAGGATATAAAATCAATGCACAGAAATCAGTTGCATTTCTTTACACCAACAACAAGACAGAAGAAAGAGAAATTAAGGAGTCAATCCCATTTACAATTACACCCAAAACCATAAGATACCTAGGAATAAACCTAACGAAAGAGGCAAAGAATCTATACTCAGAGAACTATAAAGTAGTCATGAAAGAAATTGAGGAAGACACAAAGACATGGAAAAATGTTCCATGCTCATGGATTGGAAGAATAAATATCGTGAAAATGTCTATGCTACCTAAAGCTATCTACACATTTAATGCAATGCCTATCAAAATCCCATCCAATTTTTTCAAATAAATGGAACAAATAATCCTAAAATTTATATGGAACCAGAAAAGACCTCGAATAGCCAAAGGAATATTGAAAAAGAAAACCAAAGTTGGTGGCATCACAATTCCCGACTTCAAGCTCTACTACAAAGCTGTCATCATTAAGACAGTATGGTACTGGCACAAAAACAGACACATAGATCAATGGAACAGAATAGAGAGCCTAGAAATAGACCCTCAACTCTATGGTCAACTAATCTTCGACAAAGCAGTAAAGAACATCCAATGGAAAAAAGACAGCCTCTTCAACAAATGGTGTTGGGAAAATTGGACAGCCACATGCAGAAAAATGAAATTGGACCATTTCCTTACACCACACACGAAAATAGACTCAAAATGGATGAAGGACCTCAACGTGAGAAAGGAATCCATCAAAATCCTTGAGGAGAACACAGGCAGCAACCTCTTCGACCTCAGCCACAGCAACTTCTTCCTAGGAACAACGCCAAAGGCAAGGGAAGCAAGGGAAAAAATGAACTATTGGGACTTCATCAAGATCAAAAGCTTTTGCACAGCAAAGGAAACAGTCAACAAAACCAAAAGACAACTGACAGAGTGGGAAAAGATATTTGCAAATGACATATCAGATAAAGGGCTAGTATCTAAAATCTACAAAGAGCTTAGCAAACTCAACACCCAAAGAACAAATAATCCAATCAAGAAATGGGCAGAGGACATGAACAGACATTTCTGCAAAGAAGACATCCAGATGGCCAACAGACACATGAAAAAGTGCTCCATATCACTGGGCATCAGGGAAATACAAATCAAAACCACAATGAGATACCACCTCACACCAGTCAGAATGGCTAAAATGAACAAGTCAGGAAATGACAGATGCTGGCGAGGATGTGGAGAAAGGGGAACCCTCCTACACTGTTGGTGGGAATGCAAGCTGGTGCAACCACTCTGGAAAACAGCATGGAGGTTCCTCAAAAAATTGAAAATAGAGCTACCTTATGACCCAGCAATTGCACTACTGGGTATCTATCCTAAAGATACAAACGTAGTGATCCAAAGGGGCACGTGTACCCGAATGTTTATAGCAGCAATGTCCACAATAGCCAAGTTATGGAAAGAACCTAGATGTCCATCAACAGATGAATGGATAAAGAAGAGGTGGTATATATATACGATGGAATACTATGCAGCCATCAAAAGAAATGAAATCTTACCATTTGCGACGACATGGATGGAACTAGAGCGTATTATGCTTAGCGAAATAAGTCAACTGGAGAAAGACAACTACCACATGATCTCCCTGATACGAGGAAGTGGAGATGCAACGGGGGTGGGAGTTAAGGTGGTAGGAAAAGTAAAAATGAAAGAAGATGGGATCGGGAGGGAGAAAAACCAAAAGAGACTCTTAATGTCATAAAACAAACTGAGGGGGGTGGGGGGAAGAGGGGTTGGGTGAGGGTGGTGGGGTTACATTATATGTTTAAATAAAGCTTAAATAAAGTTTAAAAAAAAAAAAAGATGATAGAGCCTAGTGTTCACTCCCTTTCGCTGCATTGATGGTGGCATCAGTGTTTTCTCAGTGGCTTCGTGTGGCGTTCTCAGTAGCTCATACAGGAGACGGTACAGGGGAAGATATTTGCTGAAGGGCAGTACTGGGCAAATAAGTTATGGTCACTCACTCTGTTCTTACGACTGTTAGTCACCCAGTTTGTTTGGTCATTGCTTTTAGGCACTTTTCTCTGTATTTCCAGGTAACAGCATGGGAATGGCCAGTTTGGAGCGGGAGCTGCACCACGGAGTTCCGGAAGAAGATGTGTATCACACGGTGGATGACGATGAGACCTTTACTGTGGACCTGGCCAACAGACCCCCCGTGCCGGTGCCCAGGCCCGAGGCCAGTGCCCCTGGCACTCACCACCTGTCTGACAATGAGCCGTACATTTCTAAAGGCAAGTGTGGCAGGGAGTGATGCTCAGCGGGCTCTTTGGGACTTCTTGGCAAGAATTCCCCGTGTCCTCTTAGCTTCTGAACCACTGTGTTGAGACTGTGCCCTTCTGAATGGTCTCTGCCAGCCCCAGGAGTTGGGGTTAGAGCTCAGGGCAGATTCTGGAGCTGGCCCACGGGCCATGGTCAGGGTCAGTTCTGGCTTTCCCAGATGCATTCACATGCCATATGAAGGCAGACCTCTATTCCAGATGGCAAGAAAGCTGATATATTTTTATCACCTGAAACTATTACTATCATTAATTTTTAATAGTTGACATTTATTGAAATCTACCAAGAGTACTCTATCTGGAACATGTCATTTTGTCTTTACAATAATGTATTAATTAGGTAAAGGCTGTTATCTCCATAGTACAGATGAGGAAGACAGAGACCTATGGGAGTGGCTATTACCATGTAGCAGAGCCAGGATTTGAACTCAGGACACGAGATTCCACAGTCCTGGCTTTCAGCCACTCTGCTAGGCTGTCTACCTACACACACTAATACAAATTGGTGAGAGCCAGGTTTGACTTCTTCACAGTGGTCCCCAGGATGTCAGTTAGATGCTGATGCATTGTCAGTTTCACTCTCTTTTAAGACTTGATTGTGTTGAGAGGATTACAGATACTGTAAGAGCTAAGAATTGCCAGATCTGTACACCAGACCTCCATTCCATTGTTTTTTTTAAAAAGATTTTTATTTATTTATTTGACAGGCAGAGATCACAAGTAGGCAGAGAGGCAGGCAGAGAGAGAGGAAGGGAAGCAGGCTCCCTGCTGAGCAGAGAGCCCAATGCGGGGCTCAATCCCAGGACCTTGAGATCATGACCTGAGCCAAAGGGAGAGGCTTTAACTCACTGAGCCACCCAGGCGCTCCTCCATTGTTAATAGCATCAGAAGTTGTGGGAGGTGTGACAAAAGGAGATCACAAATTGGGGAAGATAGCCCTCAACCAGAGCCCCAGGTACAGGGTGACCAGCTACATGTGCAATTCAGACAAACAGGAAATAATTTCTATCTCAACTATTGCATTCTTTTTTTTTTCTTTTTTTCCAGTTTTGATTTTGAGTCTTTAAACCTGGCAGATCCTAAACTGGGTAGGACTAGAGCTCAGGGACATGATGGATAGCCAGGTGCTACCCATGCTTGTGGTTTGCTGTTCCCCTGGGTAACAGCTCCTTTGGCATGTGTAGCAGACACTCTTGGTGCTCTCCCCACATCCCACAGCTCTGTATATGTCTGTGCCCACTGGCTGCTCCCTGCCAGTCAGGACCCGTGTCTCTTAGTCTGATCACTTTCTTAGGCAGCCAGAACCGCCTTTGCCCTTTTGCAAGGCAAGCTAGAAGGGCTGGGGGATTAACACCTCTGAGCCCCGGCAGCCAGTGACGGATGGGCTGGTGGCTGAGTACCCCAGCATCCCTTCCCTTCTGCTGGGAGAACTCTGAGGTGCGTGTTCTACATTGCTTTCCAGAGCTCCCCAGCTTGCCCACCCCGGTAACTTACTGGCTACACACCCTGTATGGCTTTATCCACTTCCCCAACTCACTTCTATCACTCCCCATGTTGACTCTTTGCCCCTGGATCCTTGTCCCCAGGGCTGCTTCTAAGGGAACCCGAACGAAGAAGCATGTGAATATATATTGATAGTTCCCAAGTGGCAGCAGGGAGAGGAGAGAGCATTAGTGTTATGGTTCACTGTGGGGAGCTGGGACAGGGCCATGGGTGATTCCCAAAAATCCTTAGGTTGCTAAGCAACTGGGGAAACGAAGGAAAGAGAGGGAGGAAATGACAAAAAGGACAGTGGTCTGGAGGCCAGAACCCCTGGGTTCGTGTCCCGGCCTGGGTCATGAGGTCAGTCATTTCACTCTCTTTATCTTTCCTTTTCTCATCTATAAAATGGGTCTCATAATGATACACGTGAATATCAATACATGTATCATAATAATCCCTATAATACTCTGCAGAGCCTGATTGTGAGGGTCAGATGGGAGAATGCATTTATAAACTGTAGAGCACCTTGCAGATTTCAGTTATGTTAACTAGCAGGTCAAAGGACCCCTGTGCCCTTGGCATCCATCTCAAGGTTTCACTAATGTTGAGTGCTTCCTTCCTTGTGCCCGGCACTGTTCTAAGCCCTTTCCATATATTAGCTCATGTAATCATCGCAACAACCTAGAGAGGAAGGTACTATTATCATCATCATTTGATAGATAAGAAAACAAGGCAGAGACAGGCCAAGCCTCTTGTCCAAGATCACGTGGCTCCTATGTGGCCAAGGCAGGGTTTGAATCCAGGGAGCCTCCATCCCTGTGCATTCCTACCACTAAGGGAGCGTTTGTCCCTTCTCCATTTTCCCAGTTAGCAGTGGTGGGTCTGTTGCTCATGACTGACTCCATCTAAGTCCCTCTGAGCTGTGCACACATGGTATCTGCTCCATTGCTCCCAAGTTCTGTCTTACGGCCCCTGGTGACATGTTGAGTGGCACTTCCTTTTATTCTCCAGTTTCAGGGTTCTTTCGGGCCCAGCTCACGTCCTTGTCCATGTTATCCTTTTCTTTAATGATCCATCATACCCTCTGGCTGGCTTTGTCTTTCTGGAGTCGAGACCTTGTCTGTTTGGGATGTCTTCTTTCCACAATCCCTCTAGTTTTAGTACCTTTGCTGCCTCCCACGGGACATGTATTTTACAGAACTGCATACAGTGCCCCAAAATATGAGCCACCATTTCCGTTTTTGCGCAAGATTTTGGTCATTTTTTCCAGTAAATATCTAAAATATTATGAAGCCCCTTAGAAAGAAGTCTGATTTGGCTTTTACCTAGACTATTCTTTATCTCATAGTTTTTGCAGAAAAAAGTCAAGAGCGGCCTGGGAATTTCTACGTTTCCTCAGAGAGCATCCGGAAAGGTAAGCCCTATGTGCTCAGCTTCCTTTCATATGACCTGAACTTCCGGGTGGCAGGAGCATTCATGTTTCAGTGATTCGCAGGTGTGATGACTCCTCAGCACTGAAACACAGAGAGGTCCAGGGGACACCTTGCATGTTGCTGTACTGATGGTGAGGGGAGAGGAGAAGAGATTGGGGCACCTTAGAATAGTGTACAGATTGATCATACTGAGAAAACGAACACACTAGAACGTGTCTGTGACAGTACACAAAACAGTGTAAATAGTGAGATTGGTGCCAACAGGATGAAGGTGGGTGGCCTGGCCCCCAGGCTTTATCTAAAGATACGGCCTTACTTGCTATTTACTTACGCCAGCTGTACTAGCTAAGCGACACTTTCATTCAACTTTTATTTAAGAGACATTTTCCTTGCGGTTGGGTAACATTTTTCTTCCCTTTTTTTTCTTCCTCCTCAAAAGACTTTTTCTGGAAGTATGAGGAGATACGCACTCCTTTTTTTTTTTTTTTTTTAAGATTTTTTATTTCTTTATTTAATAGAGAGAGAGAGATCACAAGTAGGCAGAGGCAGGCAGAGAGAGAGGGAAACAGGCTCCCCACTGAGCAGAGAGCCTGACGCGGGGCTCGATCCCAGGACCCTGAGATCATGACCTGAGCCAAAGGCAGAGGCTTAACCCACAGAGCCACCCAGGTGCCCCCGCACTCCTTTTTTTCTTAATTAACTTCCGTGTACTAAAGAGAGAAAATCAGTGTTATCCCATCAAGGATTCTTTTGAAAAGGAGACACGACGCCATCTAAGCTTTGGAAGGCATCCCAAGGACTTATGTAACAGGAGAGTGGAATTGACTGGCATATGCTTTTTGTTTTTTCCCCACACCCCACCTTCTAGCACAATTAAAGACAGCCTTGAAGCAGGCAAGTCTGGGAGAAAGGTTTGTAGGTGTGTATAGACAGATGAATGAATGGCTGGGAAGAATGACAGATGAGCTTCTTTGAAGTCCTCTGTCGTTTTCCTTCTTGCTCTCTCCCTGAATCACAATGTCCAGAGGGGGTCCTGCTAGAAAAATTCAGAATCAGAGATAGCCCTGCATGAAATGAGCAGTAAAATGTCAGGTCGTCCTCACAAGCCCCAGTGGCCTGATCACGTCTATAGGGAACTCATTCTCCATGGAACTTAATGGACTCACAGCCTGGAGAAAGAGGGGTTGCCTTCATATTTCCTGAGAATCTCCAAAGCAGGGAACCATGACTTTGTAATGTGGAGGAGAGGTTGGCAAAGGAACAACCCAAGGAGAGCCACTTAGCACCGATTTTATACCTGGTGACACTGGAGCTAGATCCTGGTTCCATTGACATTCCAGTCTTCTTGGGCATTTCATGTCCATGGGTCCACAGTCATGGTGCCCATGCAGCTTGGAGGCAGGGAGGAAAGTAAAGGGCCGGAGTGTGTTGGGGAAAGTATCCTGCCTAGAATTTCCCATATTTTCTCTTGTAGAAGTGGATTTTAGTCTAAAGCAGCAGTTCTCAACGGGGGTGCCGGTGGGTGGGTGGGTGGTGATTTCCCCTCTCCTTGCGCTGCCCTCCAGAGGATGCTTGCAATGTCTGGGATGTTTTTGGTTGTCACACCTGAGGCAGGGGAGGCTGTTGGCCTCTGGTGGGTAGAGGGATGGCCCAGGATGAGGCTACACATCCTACAGCATATAAGATGGCCCCCCAACAACAAAGAACTCTCCAGTCCAAGGTGTCAATAGTGTCTAAATTGAGAAATGCTAGTCTGATGGTTTCTCGGTCATTCAGGTTTGGGGGGTTCTGTTGACTTGCCCAGTGGGTGCTGTTCCCGCCTCCTAAAATGCTGTGGCCTTGTCTACTTTAGTGTAACAGGCTTTGAAATCATTAGCTGCTTCCCTCTCCCTGATTCGATGTCCTGTGCCCCCCTTCTTCATTCCACATGGAATCGTTCTCTTGAGATGCGTCCTCCTGAGCCCGTGACCAGCCTCGTTAACCCCACTTGCCTGCCTGCCTTCCCTGGTCAGGGAGCCATCACCCTGAGTTTTGCCATCCTTTGCAGAGCCTCTCGTCCGACCATGGAGGGACAGGCCTCAGTCGAGTATATATGACCCTTTTGCTGGGATGAAAACACCAGGCCAGCGGCAGCTGATCACCCTCCAGGAGCAGGTGAAGCTGGGCATCGTCAACGTGGACGAGGCTGTGCTCCACTTCAAAGAGTGGCAGCTCAACCAGAAGAAGCGGTCAGAGTCCTTCCGCTTCCAGCAGGTAACCGGCCGTTTCTGGTGGGTTTTGAGTCCGTTTCATCACCGGGCAGAGGGGAGGATGGGGTCAGTGCTGTCTTGTG
This sequence comes from Taxidea taxus jeffersonii, assembly GCA_003697995.1. Classification (NCBI taxonomy): domain Eukaryota; kingdom Metazoa; phylum Chordata; class Mammalia; order Carnivora; family Mustelidae; genus Taxidea; species Taxidea taxus. The sequence continues at coordinate 8,131 of RCUC01139868.1, forward strand.
TTCTGCTGTAATCGAGCCCCTGTGGCCAGGCCCGCGATGGGTGTTTTGAGTGTCATTGTGAATCCATGCGTGTGTATGTCTGTCTCCTTTCATCTGTACCTACACGGCCCCCGGGCTGAGAGCTGGATGGCTTTGCCGGTTGTCATGAGTCTAGAGATCAGGAACAAAGACTCACCTGTCAACCCTAATTTTTCAGCTGCCCCTTCCCTCTGCATGTGGCCCTATACTTTGGCTTTCTGGCCTTTTTTCTTTTCAGAGCCTTTCTCTCTACTCCTAGTGCCAGCACTCCCACAGAACCATCACACCTTTGAACTCAGAGAAGTTGGCCTGTTCCCAAGAAATAGAACTAAGACAACAAAACAAGTCACAGACCAAAAACCACCCACATTAGAGCGTGCACACACACAAACTGTATTTCTGTAGGCACGTATACAAAAGCAGAGCCAGAGGTCAGGAGGCTGCATCTCAGGGCCATCCCTAGGGTGACCGCTCAGGAGACTGGGATTGGAGGATGGGGCTCCTAGAGGAGACTCCTGCTTTGTTTTGTTCTTTAAAGAGTATTTATTTATTTATTTATTTATTCAAGAGTGCATGAGCAGGGGCAGCAATAGGCAGAGAGAGAAGCAGACTCCCCGCTGAGCAGGGAGCCTGATGCGGGGCTCGAACTAGGGGTCCTGAGATCATGACCTGAGCTGAAGGTAGATGCTTAACTGACTCAGCGACCCAGGCACCCAAGACTCCTGTTATTTTTGTAAGAATCTATATAACTCCATACTTGTACTTCGTGCACAATTTAAAGCAACTGAAAGAACTCAGACTTGACCTTAGGAAGCATATCCATGGTCCAGCCCCTTCATATTAGAAAGAAGAAGCTGTGCCTAGGGCATTAGAAGACAGGTCCAAGACCACTCACCTGGGAAGTGGAGGGAGAGGCAGGATCAGAATGGTTGCTTTTTCTCCCCACCTCCCCATGGTGCTTCCCAGAAGGTGTGTATTCTGTCCTCTGTCCTCAGAAGACCTGACTCACCTGCCTTTGGGGGGAGGGGCAGTGGGACCAGCACCCACCTACAGAGATGGAAGTCATGTCTCCCCAGCGTGGGAGTAGTGAGTCACCAAGCAGCATTTGTCCAGCTGGGCCAGCAGTCTACTGACAATGCTGTGTTGAATGACCTAATCTCTTCTGTTGCTCATAGTGTGCATGCAAAGGAAGTACCATTGTTCCCATTTTACAGATAACTGAGGCTCGGAGAGTAGTGAGGCAGAGTCAGGATTTAGAGGAGCCCTTTCTCACACCAGGGTCTATGCTCCCTTCACTACCCTTTCTGTGTTCTTAGTGCTCCCTGAAAGAGGGTCCCCTGCTCTGCCGGCCTACCAGCATCCTCCTGGAGATCTGATGGTGGGATGGTGCTCCAGTGCCAACAGGAACCAGAGTCCTCCTTTTTCAGGAGCCACAGGGAAGCTGCAGTCCTATGGGGATTAGCCTGGCTTTGGGCAAACAACAGTTTTCTTCCTCCTGGCCGGTCACCGGCCCATGGAGCACCGTAGTTAAGAGCAGCCAGGGCTCCGGGGCCCGGCAGCCCGAGTCACATCCTTATTCTGTCACTCGGGGATGGATGACCTCGGCCTTTCTGTACCTCTGTTTCCCATCTCACATGTGAAGGGAGAACATTGGACAAAGTAAACCATGTAAAGGACTTGGCATGCCTGGCACTCAGTAAACACAAAGCAGATGTTAGCTATCTCTGTCTGTATCCAAGAGGCTTTTCCTGGTCCCATGAACTTGCCTAGAACTCTTGGATGTGGCGGACAGTGGGGGCTCATATTTGACATGGCAGGCAGTCCCAGCCCATGGGAGCTGACCCTACTTTGTGCCCTGAGAGCCTCTGGGTCTTTCTAGAGCATCCCTCATCCCGGGACCAGTGGTTGTGAAGACCGTTCTGGGGGCTGCCCCCATCTTCCCTTTCATCTACGCCTCTGTCCACTTGTCTGTCTCCTTCACTTCCCCTCCCGTGAGTGGGCACCACCCAGGTTCCCTTCAGGTCCTTCTCTGTGCAGGTGGTCTTGAGTCTGTGTCCCCTTTCCGGTCCCGCCTATGCAGCCACCAGCTGGGTGTGTCCTGCTGAGGCACTCACGACTTGCAGCATGTCCAGCAACAAACCATACCTTGAGGCTGCTTCCCTTTCCTGGCTCCCTATTTCTGTTCACCGCACTGTTACCTTCCAGACACTGAGGTTGAGACTTTCCATCCCTTGGGCTCTTCTCCCTCACTCCCCTGTCTCCAGCCAGCTGCATGTCTTGCCTGGTCTTTCTCTGTGATGTCCTTCCTCTTGCATCAGCTCCTTCCTTTCTATCCCCTCGGGTGCCAGCTTCTGGCACCTTCATGAGGCTTGCCACATAGTCTCTGGGTGGTGGATCTCCTTGCTGCTGACTCCTCCCGCCTCCACTCTGTCAGACCTTAAAGCTGTGCCCAGCCCACACCTTCCCGTGTTTCCCTGCTGCTTCCTGGACCCACCGCAGTCTCAGCTGTAGTCACAGTCCAAACACCACCCTGCCCCCCACTCTGGCCCGTGGCTCCCTCAGGGGACCTTTCTGGATGTCTAGATGTTAGTCCGTGGGCATTTTCTCTTGGATGTTCAGATACTTTGAGGTAGTTGTTACTAAAATAGCAACAAATTTTGGCCCTCACATGTCTATTCAACATTTGCTCAATGACTGAAAGACTCAACTGCATGCTTTCAAAAAGCTATAAGGCCTGGTGTCTTGGCCTTTAAGAGTGCACAGTCTCTCTGAAGAGACAACACATACACCCCAAGGCCACACACGTGCACAAATGAGCTGGGTCAGGCCACATAGCTCAGGGCTGGGTGGCGTCTATGGTCACTAAGGCCTGGAGCGGTCTGGAGAGTCTTAAGGCAGAAGATGGACCTTGACGCAGACCTAGAACAGACTGATGGGGAGGAATCATCACCCTTCATGGTCAAAAGGTCTCAGAGACAGGTAGGTGCATGGAGTATTTGCAAACATGACGGGACTGGCTTGGTAAAGGAGTCTACAAGGAGGAGGGCAGGGGGTTATAAGGCTGGGAAGGAGGTGGGAACCAGAGGGGAGGGGAGATGCTTTGTTGTAGGAAAGAGGTCTGCTCTTCAGGCACAACTTCTACGAGTACTTGAATTTCTCTAGGGGCTGATGGCAAATGCGCTCAGCCTCATTTGCATGTTGGAGATGTTATTGCAATGGAATGTATCTTGCAAACAGCATAAAATCTGAAAGAAACTCTTTATGCCCAGAGGGTATTATTTCTCCTATATACTTTGAAAATGAACTGAATTTTTTTCCAGGAAAATCTTAAACGGCTGAGAGATAGCATTACCCGCAGACAAAGGGAGAAGCAAAAATCAGGGAAGCAGGCAGGTATGTAGCTTTTGGGGTTGCTGCATTGTGGGGGCTGCTGGCATCTGTTGTCTCTAATTCTCCTTTCTGCTGTGACTGGAATGGGCAGAGTGCTTACCCAGTGCCTGTCACCCTGTTTACAGTTCTGGGTTACCCACTATACTGTGAGGTTCCTTTGGGCAATGGCTTTGTCTTTTTTTTTTTTTTTTTTTCAAGAGAGCGTGTGGGGTGTGAGAGGACAGAGGGAGAGAGAGTCCTAAGCAGGGTCCATGCTCAGTGCAGAGTCGGGGGTGGAGCTCCATCCCACAACCCTGAGATCATGAACTGAGCCGAAACCAAGAGTCAGACTTTAACCAACTGAGCCATCCAGGGGCCCCTGTCTTGTTTATTCTGTGTCTCTAGTACCGGGCCCATAAGACATGTCAGCAAGGAAATGTATGGATTGACCTCTGCATCTCCCGTCCTCTCACTCAAAGAGGAGGATAAAACTTTCTCCCCAGGCACCTGTCTCTCCCCTTTGGCATTTAGGAAGACATGTATTTTAAGCAGAGAAAGGAGAAAATCTGATGCACATACTATCTGTTTCTGAATGAAGCAGGGAATGGCATCATAGGTGTCCATAGCACACACTGCTTCAGAAGCCAGGACTCAGCTGTTGCAGGGCTCCTGCCAGGTGGAGTAGGGGTCCAACAACAGGGCCACACATTCCAGTTGTGTGCACAGAGGACCAGGCCTCTCGGCACTGCTAGCCCTGAGCAGTGATGGGCATTTGCCTACATTGAATATTTCCACCAAGAGCCTCTGGCATGGCGGGTCTCTATGATTTATTTTGGCCAGCCTATACCAAGTAGAGCTGGCAATAAAAGCCTTCCAGAAACTCTCAGATCTTGAGTAGAGCCTCGTAAATAAAGTACTAAGTTTGTGTATAACTTCCATAGTCTGTCTCCAACTGCCATCAATAGCCTGACTTCTCATGACCCTGGCCAGACAGGTGACACCCCAGTCTTTAAAAATGACATCTTCCTCCACAGGCCCCTTGCTCCTGCCTTTTCTTTCTCCCCTGTGTGAAGACTCCTGGGCTGCAAGACCCAGCCAGCAGCCCCGCTCCATGAGGCCCTCCCGGGCCACTGCACTCCTTCCCTACATGAGTATTTACAGGACCTACTATCCCTTGTATTCATCCAGCACTTCTCTTTTGCTGCCTCTGATTGCTGTTACTTCATTCCTGCATTCAAACCGTCAATTCCCAGAGGTTCTGCCTCCAAAATGCATCTTCAGTCTGATGATTTCTGACTGTCTCCCGTGCCACAGCTGCATGCAGGCCGTCCTCATCTCTTCCTGGATGAGGGACCTCTTCAATTGTCTCCCCATGTCTACTCTCGCTTCTCTACAGTTAATCTTCCGAACTGCAGCCAGTGACCTTTTAAAAATAAAAAATCAGATCATGCCAGTCCCTTGCTCAGAACGCTCTGGGGCTCTGGTCCCACCCAGAGTAAAATCACACTCCTCACTGTGGCCTGAGAGGGCCTACATGGTCTCACCCCTGAGCTCACCTCACTGACCCCCACTTTCCCTTTCAACCCTGTGCTCTCATCCCAAAGGACTCCTTTATTGTTCCTCTAACAAGTCAAGAGCAGCCCTCCCCAGGGCCTTTGCACTTGTCCCTCCTCCACTTTTCCCACGTCTTCACTGCCTGGCTCTTTCCTCCTTCAGAATTTGGCTGTAAATTCTCTTCAGAGAGGCCTTCTCCACATTCTCTCCAGGGTGACCCTCTGCCACTCACTGTGCCTTTACTCACACTCTTTTCACATATCACAGACTGAAATTATGTGCCTATTCTCCTGGTTATTTTCTGGCCCATTCCCCCACCGCCACCTCCCGTAAGCTCCCTGAGGGCAAGAGCTTGTCTCTTCTGTGCTCTGCTGAATACCCAGAGTGTAGGAAAGTACTGTGGTTGGGCTCAAGTAATCTCTGTTGGAACAAAATGTTTGGTAACACCATTCATTCATTCCACAAACACCTAACTGAGCGCCAGGTTCTCTGCCAGACATAGAGACCCGTAAGGTAAGATCTTTACCATTGGGTAATTTATGAGTTAGTCTTTTCCTTGTGTAGGTCTGATTTTTGCAGCTAGAGTCTGCCCCACAATGCCTAACACAGTGTTTTGCATATGGCACTAGCCTACTGAATATTAACGATTTTGACCATTTGAAAAGAGGCACGCAGAGGTTATAACCATGGCAGAAGATCAGAGAGGTCATCCTAAGATGTTTGCTTGGGTGACTAGATTTTACATGTGTGCTTCCAGTACCGAAGCTCACACGTGTTTGCCCTCCCGGCTGAAGGGATGAGAAGGGAGAGAAGGCAGAAAATCTGGTTTAAGATCTGTATAGTCATCTTCAGGTCAGACCAAAGGTTCTAGGTGGGAAAAGGGATGAGGTGCTTTTTAAAACTAGAATGCATAAGCCCAAAGACAGAAGCCTTGATTAAATGAAACATTTCACACTTTGACACAGAGGCAGCTTCAAAAACCTGTGAGTTGGTGGTGCGTGAGTGTTTGAAGGCCTGAGAGTTGTAGTGTTGGAATTATGAGCGTTGGGCAGCGGGGGTCCAGAACTGAGCCCACTGGGTGTTCTCACACCTTTACCACCCAGCCAGCGGAGACTCGGAAGCAAGACCCACACACGTGGTGAAGAGTCAAAGGGGACCAGAGTGGGCCCTGTGGCATTCAGGGTTGGGGTCAAGTTCCTAGCCACTGCTCCTCTCAACTAGCTGGGAACCCAGCTGGTACCCCAACTGAGCCTCAGTCCTCATCTACAAAGTGGCACAAATAAAAATGCCTCCTCCATTAGAGTTTTGTGAGGATCGAACAAGTTAGGGGACAGCTGGGGCCTCGCACAGATGCCTGGTACATGGACACAGCCTACGGACCACACACCTGCACAGCAGCTGGTGTCCTCTCAGTCAGGGCCTCCCAGGGAGCATGCACTGGGCTGAGACTCGCCATCCAGGGTCCAGTCCTGGAATCCTGGGTTTTGGAACATTATACAAAGTTCACCCAAAGCTAATCAGCTCTGAATAAGTGATACCCATCAGTGTCGCTACATTAGAATGGTCAAGGTTACATTTTTTCAAAGGAACATGGTTAAGTGCCCTCACTTCCCTTTCTCTCTACTCTTCAAGAGGAAGACCCTCTGGCTAGGTTTGAGGGAGAGGTGTTAAGTATTTTTACTTTTACATTAGGGGCTTTGATTAATGTCATAACTAGTAGAAGATCAAACCATATCTAATTTGACACTAGACCAGAACAACTGGAGACCACATTCCCCCACAGGAAGAATGTTCTACCCATCAGCCCCAAGAGTTTCCTTTCATGTTCACTTTTTAAAAAGATTTACTTATTTATTTGAGAGAGAAAACACAGTGGGGAGAGACAAAAGGAGAGCCCCAAGCAGACTGTGCTCCATGCAAATTCCAACTCGGGGCTCGATCTCACAATCCTGAGATTAGGACCTGAGCTGAAACCAGGAGTCAGAGACTTAACTGCGCCACCCAGGCACCCCTTGTTCTTGTTTTTTATTGTGGTAAAATACCCATAACATAAAATTTATCCTTGATCCTAAATGTATAATTCAGTAGTGTTAAATACATCCATATCATGCAACCATTACCACGATCCATTTCTAGAATGTTTTCTTCCCCAACAAGGATTTGAGAGCAAAGAGCTGATGTGGGAGATGATCCTGGGGAACACAGGGGGAGTGGGGAAATGAGAGAGGAAAAGAGAGGGGACCAGCAAAATGCAGTTACCACTGTGGAGACTGGAGCTTCTTGTCTCTGGAGACACTGGGAGTCAATGGACAGAACCGTGGAAGGGGCCAGAAAGTGGAGGCATTTCTACACCAGCTCCTGTGTCTGGGTGGGGGGGGGCCCATTTGGGAAGGGGTGCTTGTCATCTAGTTTCCAAAGAAAGCCTCAGGCAGTTTGGAAGTTGGACCCTATGCTCCATGGTATATTCACTGCGTAGCCCCAGTGCTGCTTGTGTGTGCTTGTGGAAGTACAGGGTAGGCATTTGGGGTGGGGTAGGAGAATGCGGGGGAAGAGATTAGGATTGTGACAGGTTTAGGGCAACCTACTCTGCTTTGACCATTGCATCTCCTTAAAAAAAAGAAAAAAATCTGTTTTCCATAGTGAGCTTCTGTTTTCACCAGAGGAAAGAGTTCTGCTTCCCCGGGCACCTGCATGGCTCAGTTGGTTAAGCATCTGCCTTCGGCTCGGGTCATGATCCCAGGGTCCTGGGGTCAAGCCCCACATCAGGCTCCTTGCTTATCGGGAAGCCTGCTTCTCCCTCTGCCCCTCCTCACACTTGTTCTCTCAATCTCTCTCTCTCTTTCTGTCTCTCAAATAAATGAATAGAATCTTAAAAAAAAAAAAAAAAAAAGAACTCTACTTACTCCTCACCCCTGCCAAAAGAAAAAGAAAAAGAAAAGCATTTAGAAACCAGTGACACAGGGTAACATCGATCTGTAGGAAAATTAGGGTTGACAAATGGCATTTCTGCTTAAAGGACCTTTTCTAGGAATGGAGCCCATTCTAAACATAAGGGCTGTCTCTGTTTATTTAGAAATCTCATTTGCCTTAGGAAAGAAAAGCGGTAACTATTTTTCTTTGATTTGGGTTAGAATACCAAGGATAACTAAAAAGTAAGATTCTGTTCATAATAACGTGTCTTTCTTCAGCCTTGGGGAGTTGTTTTGTTCTGTTCTTGCTGGGATGGTGTAGAACATGGATGGTGTAGCTCAGAGGGGCTGGCACGGCCCGTGGCTTGTTGGACACCCCAATGAAGACAGTCTATATTTGTGTTCTGGGTGTGTGTGGGGCTCATCTGTGGCAGGACAGGGAGGAGCAGACCAGGTGCCGGGCAGCCTGGGCTCCCATCCCTCCACTCCAATCACTGCATCCCTTTCTGATCCAGGACAATCCCTTAAACCACTCTGTGCCTCAGTTTCCTCACCCATGGTTGTACCTGACTTATCAAGTTCACAGGGAAGAAGTGAAGTTCAGAGCAGGTATCACGCTCCTGTAAAAGTACTGTGCAATATAGTGCTGGTTGCTATTCATGGCATTGTTTCTTTCTTCCAAGAATATCAGGCTTCCATAGACATTTATACTGGCTCTACTTGATTTTTGAACTTTTGACTCCTATTTTTTTTTCCTGTGTATTTTACTTTCCTTCCTTCTAGAACCGGTTGAGGGTGGGAAATCGCTGCCTCGAAGTGAATTAAGCCGATAAGAACCTCCCTTTAAGAGAGTGTTGTTTAAAAAAAAAAATACTAGGTCAAAGCTGAGGAAAAAAAATAACAAAAGTCTGACACCCCTTTGGGCCCCGAGGCGCTCCGGGCTCACACCCACGAGCAGAACAGCCAACGGGTCTCTGCCCATGGGGGCTCCAGGCTCAGAAGGCTGCTTGCACCTGCTGTGGTAATGAGGAGAGCCTGAGGGTGTGGGAAAGATCTGTGTCACACTGAGACCTAGAAAGCTGGTTTAATACTAGGACCAAACACTGCCCTTGGAACCTGTCTCCAGGATGAGGCACATGTGAGGTCCACGCAAACCACAGTCCGGCTTTGTGGCATCCTCTGTGTGGAGTGTTTCCCACAGACTCGGTCTACCCTGTCCTCGAACTTCCTCTTTCCTATGGCTGTAGTTTCCCTATTCACGGTTCTTGGGCAGACTCTGGCTTTGGCTCACGTGGAGCCACCTCTTTTCCTGGACTCCCTGAACCCCTGGCCGCACCCGTCCCACAGCAGAGGAGAGGTGGAGGAGGATGTGGGGCCCTGGAGATAAGAGCACCCGGCTGGAAAGTACATGGAGCTCACACCTCTCCCCGAGGCCCTGCGCCCAGACTTGGGAACGATCAGGGCATCACAGGAGCCCTGTGACGAGAGCTCACCTGGTGGTCACACTCTCCTGGGGAGGAAGGGGCAATGGGCCCCCACAGATATTTTGTTCTGCTCAGTCTAGAACCCAGGGTGGAGATCTAAGGAGGATTAAAGACCAACTACTGGGCAGGGCTAAGCCAGTCAAGAGACCAGTTTAATGCTGTGTAGAGAGAAGAATCTCTTCCTAAGTCCAAAGCCACTGATCAGCTTCACAAGTCTCAGAACATTTATGGGGCTGATGGGCTTACTTTCATTAGCCCTCTGGGCTGTTGCTGTCAGTTGCAGACCACGCACCCAGCACCCATCATTTGTTGAGGGTTTCAGAGGCCATATGAGTAGTGGTTAGGAGCCTGGACTCTGAGCCTGGGTTTAAGTCCCAGCTGTCCCACTTACCAACCATGTGCTACTCCACTTCTCTGGAACTAGTTTCCGTTGGGAATGGTGATAATACTGTTTACTTCGGGGTGTTGGGAAGCTCCTAGAACTCTGCTGGTGCATGGGATAACCAGCTATTAGGATCAACAGTGCTCATGGGGCCTCTTTCTGAAAGGGAAGTACTCCACATCCCAGAGCTGGGGAGTGGGAGAGCTGCAGCCCCAGACCTCTCCCCAGTCTCAGGCTCTCTGCCTGACATGGAAGCATTAGTCTCGTTTTCTTCCATGCCTCCGCCCCTCTCCTCTGTCACGTAGTGATGGCCACGCGGGAGTCTGTGGAGTTTCAGTGTTGAATTGGGCAGGGCCCCCTCCCCCTTCCCATGGTCTCTCCCTTCCTTTCCCTCCCCTCCCCTTCCCGCCAGGCACCCACCAGGTTCAGGCCAGGGAGGTGGGTGGAGAGAGAGCAGATGAACAGTTTGGTGGGTCGCAGGTGCCTTGAAGCTGATCTCTCTTTCTTCTAATTCCAGACTTGGAGATCACCGTCCCAATTCGGCACTCACAGCACCTGCCTGGGAAAGTGGAGTTTGGAGTCTATGAGAGCGGCCCCAGGAAAAGCATCTTTCCCCCAAGGACGGAGCTAAGGCGAGGAGACTGGAAAACAGATAGTACCTCCAGCACAGCAAGTGAGCAGGCGAGGGGGTGTGCCTTCACATCTGCATTCCCGGCGGCGCCTTTGGGCTTTGGGAACAGCCTGTTGTAAGCCCAGCAAACCCCGGCTGGAGCCTGATTTGGGTTTGGGGGTGTAGGAAATGGGGGACATTTAGCCTGTTCAGTTTACCTTTTTTTCAGAGAACCAAAGATCCTTTACATCACTATGCCCTAAAGCCAGGTTGTATAATAATTTATTACACCGTTCCTTTTATAACTAGAAAAACCTAGTAATGACACTAGTTAATATTTACTGAGCATTTTCTATATGCTAAGCCTCTTCTATATATTCTCTGATTTAATTCTCACAATAGCTCTATGGCGTAGGCACCATCACCTGTGTGTACTGAGGGAAACAAGAGTCCCCACACCTTGCCCCAGGTTAAAAAGCCAATAAGTGGTGGTGTCAGTATTTGAACTCGGGCAGCCTGGATCCGGGGCCCAGACTCTCAATCACTGTCCCTTCTGCTTCCTCAGCTGTCATAAGGAGAAGGAAAGGGCACGGAGTCAGAAACATGAGAAAATGATGACTCACATTTGAGAATTCCAACCTTACAGAGGAGTTGAGGATCCCATTAGGAAATGTGGGAGACGTCTTGGCTGAAAAGCTTGATGGAGTCTGATTGCAACAGACAACACCTGCTTATGGACGTGCAGGAGGCGGCGGCTTTGCTTCCATGTTCAGGGTGGCGGTAGCGGACCTCAGACACACCAGCTTCACCAGCAGAACAGATGGCATTTCCCTTCTTTTGTACAGTTGAACATTCTCAAAAGAGCTAGGAGAATAAGGAAAGAATGGGAGTCTCGGGATGGAATTTCAGGACTCGTGGCTCTTTAAATATCAGGCAGAGAACCCCCAAATGGATATGAGGATAGGAAGGTCATCTAAACCCAGGGGTTCTTGATCTTTTCTGCATCAGAGACCATTTGGGGATCTGATCTGTGCTCTGGATGTTCCTCCCAGAGAAATGCATGGGAGCGTGTATGTACACACACACACACAGGGTTGCCCATCTGTGGCCCTAGGTCAAGAACCCCGGCCCTAGTCTCCCTTCTTACTTTTATGGATTGCGCAGGTATAATCCAGAGCAGGAAAGAGTTTTGTGCAAGGTCACACAGTCAGTGAAGCCAAGGTGGGATCTTCTTTCGGCTTCACGTTCCTGCCACTGCTACCTGTTTAAACCGACCCAAAGCCTATCACGTGACCACGGGGGACGCCACAACTGGGTAGAAGAGAAAACTCCTCCTTCCATGATGGGGCATGGTAATATGTATCCAAAGCCCTCCTGAGGCAGTTTAGAGAATTCTGGCAAGTTCAGAAATGGGAGAGCTTTTCCCAGTATTGGCAGCTGGCTGAGGAAGCACGAGGCAGGTGGCCCATCTCTCAGATGCGGTGGAGGAGCAAAGTGGTACTGATCCTCTGTGCATTCCGGGGTGGAGAGGAGGGGAAGTTTAACAAGACAAGTGGGAAGTACTCATTTCAGGTTCAGATTAACGTAAATGGTTTTATGTGTATGTTTTACTTTGAGGTAAAGAAGGAATGGGAAGCATAAAGTGTGCTTTTTACTTTGTGCGACGGTTTATGGCCCAGGGGTGGCTACCTCGTCTGGTTAGAAAACGTTATTAAATGCCAGACCAGTGGATTTTACTCTAGTCCCTGCTATGCGGTTTCAGTTACCCATTGCTGTGTAACAAACCGCCGCAAAACACAGTGGCTTGAAACGTACATTTATTTATATTTGATTCTGCCCTTGGGCAAGACTCGGTGCAGCTGGTTTATCTCCACTCCATGTGGGTGAGTTGGGGTCACTCACTCCTGCGCATGTCCTCAGCTGTAAGCCCAGCATGGGTGGGACCATCCTAGATGCTCTGTCGTCCTTTGGGACCTTCTAAGTCAGTAGCCTGAACTCCTTATACTTATATGGGAACACAGTCCAGAAAGGGAACATTCCAGGAGGATAGACCCCGATGTGCAGGTGCTTATCGTGCTTTGCCTTGCATCACACTTACTAATGTCACATTGATCAGAGCAGCTGTCATCTCTTGGGAACCACAGAAAAACAGTTGCAAGTTAAATCTGGTCATAACTAAGATTTTAGTGAAGAATATTAATGTTATGCTTAACAGAACACAAATTTTATTACAGAAAGACTTTTAACCTTTTCGTAGATTGTCGGGTCCGTGTTTCTTAAGGGTCATATTATATTTGGTCACTTTTTCCCCCTCATTAATTTATCCACCACATATTTGAGGATTGCTCTATGCATTCTGAGTGAGACTGTACACTGGAGACGTAAAGATGAAAAAGACATGGAGCCCATCTTGAGGGGCCTTGTAGTGGAGTAGAGAAAACATAGAACTAGCATGAGCTAGATGCTTGTCTGTTCTTTCTTCCTGGTGACACAGGCCTGGAAGAGGAAGGCACTGCTGCCCCCCACCCCCACCCCGGGCAAGAGGGGTGATGACAGGGGCCAGAGCCTCCTACCAACCATGCAGTCCAGAGGGGATGTAGGTAAGAAAGTCAGCCTGGGGAGGGGAGAGGGCCAGGACAGATGAACCGGGGAGCCAAGGTTCAAAGCCAAGATTGGGGGTTCAAGATTTAGGAATACCTAGGGAAGGCACAATGAGAACTGATGAGTGTGAATTTCTAGGTTCCCGGAGCCAGTGCCTGGCCAGCTTTCTGCTCTCAGTGGACAACTTTCAGAAGGAGACTGGCTCGTTGTGAGGGAGTGGCATGAAGAATGGTGAAGAACAGGAGGCTTGGCTCCACAGGAATGGGAGGGGTTACTTCCACTGGGGGAATCTGGAAAGGTTTCCATAGCATTTGCCCTGAGCATTGGAGGTTTTAGCCTTATGGCTAAGGGTAGGATGGGGACATTCTGGCCAAGTGGACACTTCTATGTATAGGTAACTGACTAGAAAGGAAAAGGGTCACATGCTCCTTAAAAAGCAAACTCTGAATTTCCTGGCTTGTTAAGTATTTTGATATATTATTTCAAATGTAAAAATCTACTTCCAAGAAATAATACAAAATTATAATCTTAACTTGCTCTGTTTCAACACATATCTGAATTAATTAGGTCAAAGTTGATACCATAATGATGTTGAAACTAAGACTATTTCCTTATTTTTTTTTAAAGTTGGGTATTCATCCTTTCTTTTCTTTTTTTAAAAGATTTTATTTATTTATTTATTTGACAGAGAGAGAGATCACAAGTAGGCAGAGAGGCAGGCAGAGAGAGAGAGAGAGAGAAAGAGAGAGGAGGAAGCAGGCTCCCCACTGAGCAGAGAGCCTGATGCATGGCTTGACCCCAGGACCCTGGGACCATGACCTGAGCCGAAGGCAGAGGCTTAACCCACTGAGCCACCCAGGCACCCTAAGACTATTTCCTTATTAACTAATAGGATGAGGAGCCGTTCTAAGGGAAATTCAGTAAACCCAAGATCTGGCAATACTGCTAGTGGAGACAGTGGTAAATTAAAGTCAGGTTTTTTTTGTCTTAGTTGACTGACTGTTGTTCTTTTTTATTTTGCTCCTGGATCATCACATATTTGAGCTTGTTCTAATTCTCTTTGTCCAGTATGGTTGCCACTTGCCAAATATGGCTATTTAAATTGAAGTCAATTAAAACCATTCCTGGTATGCACAAGCTACCATATTGGATAATATACAATAGAATATTTCCAGAAAGTTCTATTGGATAGAGCTATCCTAATAAGATAGGTAGGTGACAAATTCCCAATTCAAAAGCCTTGAGCACCTAAACTCACACAATCATAGTTCCTACTGTGAGCATAAATTATGCTTTGGAGTTTGTATTTTGTCTGTATCAAACTGGCCCCTTATTAGAAGGTATATATATGTGTGTGTCTGTGTGTGTTTGTGTGTGTGATTACATGCTTGCTGTAATTCCTAAATAAGTAAAAAACTTCAACAACAAGATGTTTGCAGATTTTAGAAATGCCCCTGAACAAGTAAGAAAGAGAGCATCTCTGCTTCCTTGTCTGTCAAACCAGACCACTAATATCAGATAGGATTTTCACAGGGATTAAGTGCAGTCATGTTTTTAAAGCATGTAATGTGTGGTAAGCCCTCAGTAAATGGCGCCAATAAAGCAAAGAAAAAAAAGGTAATAAGAAGGTGAGCCATTTCATTTAATGCTTAAAGAAAATCTAAACGCTAATAAAATGATATAAGATGGCAGCATTTTGGAGATCCTGTATTCACAGCTTCTGTATTGTTTCTATCAGTAAAAATAAGTAAGTGCTAGAGTCCTGCATTTTATTTTAGTCTGAGAGAATCCACAGTCTAGCTAATTTTGTCTGTACCCTTCAGGCAGTGCGAGTAACCGATCCAGCACCCGGAGCCTCCTCAGCGTGAGCAGTGGGATGGAGGGGGACAATGAGGTGAGAGCGGGGACCCCACCCCCATTTTTCTTTTCCGATGGGTCACTCCACTTCAGGAAATAGAAATCCAGATGAAAGAAGCCAGACACAGAAGGTCACATACTGTAGGATTCCATTTATGTGAAATATCCAGAAATATCTGTCAGAATTTACAGAATTTATGTGAAATATCCAGAAATATCTGTCAGAGAGACAGAATACCGATTTAGTATTCTAGGGGGAGGCTAGGGGGAGGCTAGGGGGAGGGGGACATGGGCAGTACAGTGTTTCCTTTTGGGATGATGAAAATGTTTTGAGATTAGATAGAGGTGATGGTTGTATAATATTGTGAATGTACTAAGTGCTACTGAATTGTTCACTTTAAAATGGTTAATTTTGGGGCACCTGGGTGGCTCAGTGGGTTAAGCCTCTGCCTTCAGCTCAGGTCATGATCCCAGGGTCCTGGGATCGAGCCCCGCATCGGGCTCCCTGCTCAGTGGGGAGCCTGCTTCTCCCCTCTCTATGTGCCTGCCTCTCTACTTGTGATCTTTCTCTCTCTCTGTTAAATACATAAATTTAAAAAAATCTTAAAAAAAATAAAATGCTTAATTTTATGTTAGGTGAATTTTACCTCAATAAAAAGGGAGAGAGGGAAGGCAGGCAGGAAGGAAGGAAAGAAGGGAGGGAGGGAAGGAAGGAACAAAGGGAGGGAGAGAAGGAGGGAGGGAAGGAGAGAAATTGATACTTGATCTGACTGGTTAAGCCAAGAGGGCATCTCTGAGAAGCAGGAGGACTATCAAGGAATCTGGGGTTGAGATCACATTTGGGGCCTGGATCAGAAGCAGTGAGAAATGGTGGAGCCAAGGCCACTACTCCGTGTATCCCCAGGGCCACGTGCTCTTTCGTCTCTTCTTCCCTGGACATACCTGCTTTCTTCTCACTGTACACTGGCCTTTTCTGCTCCTTGAGTGCATGGTGGCAAATAGTCCCCTGAGAGCCACTAGGCCTCTTAGTAGAGGGTGAGCTACTCCCTTAGACTGAAGTGTCTATTCTGATCCAGGGATGAGTGGCTGGGATGAGCAGGAGGGGTCACTGCCAACCCAGGAGACTCCCTGAGATAGGGTCCTTGGGGTGGGCTACCCCTCCAGTGAGCAGCTTCTGTTAATGACCCCATGACTGAGAACCACTCATGGTTCCGCTGTCTCAAAAAGGGATTTGGGTTTAAAAACAAAATTTCTCCAGCTCTCTCTGGCTGTACAGAGCAGGCTTCTCAAACTTTAATATGCGTGAGAATCACCGAGGCTCTTGTGAATATGCAGGTTCTGATCAAGCAGGTCTGATGAGGAGTTGGAGAGCCAGCATTTCTCACAAGTTCTCAGGGGATGCTAATTTGATGGCCCACAGGAGGCACTCTGAGGAACAAGGGCCATTAATGATAATTTGGGCTCCATTGTCTCCTCAGGGCGTGTAGGCCTCAATGGAAAGCTGACCTGGTTTGCTAGGTTCATTTTCAGTTTGTGGATAACTTTTAGCCAAAGCCTGAGGAGGACTGAAAGGCTTTTGGGAAATGGTGTCCAATTATGCACGTTGCCTAATGTAACTTTCCCTTTTCTTTCTTGTCCTTTTTTTGCTGTAGGATAATGAAGTCCCTGAGGTTCCCAGAAGTCGTAGCCCGGGCCCCCCACAAGTGGAAGGAACACCCACCGTGCCCCTTGAGAGACCACCCAGAGTACCTCCTCGAGCTGCCTCACAGAGGTAACATTGATACCCAGAAGAAATGTTTTCCTCACTCTCTGAATTCCAGCAGGAAGAGAGTAGGATTTGGAGACATCTAAGATGACCTCAGAATGAGTACAGAGTGAACAGAAATGCCTACTTTTGATGCATTTTTGACGGGGACTCTTTGTTAATATGCTTTATTCAAGTGCAAATACTTTAAATAGCAAGTGCAATATTTTGTCAATGAAGTATGTTGGCAAACACCAACTTTTTGAGTAATTGATATGTTTGCTTAGAATTCAGTTTCCTAATAACTAATTCCCTTGGCTGTATTGTGGGGATAGTGCCTTTTGGGGACCAGGAGATAAGAAGGAGTTGGGGATGAAAATAGAGGGGGAGTGCATAGCTTGGCGAGGTGGGGAGCGTGGTTCTAGTGCCACGCTGTCTGGGGACAGTCACTTGTGAACTTGGGTGAATTATTTCACTTTCATGTAACTCAATTCTTCATCTGTAAAATGGGGATAACGGTAGAACGTTCTCACAGAGTCATAAGGGTGGTGTCTGGGCCCACAGTAAAAGCTCAGTAGAATGAGTGATTTTTCTCATCCAGGAGAAGAATGAGCATATGGAGGTTTGGAGATGGGCATTAGACAGCCAATCTGGGAGTGTTTGCCGGGCTCCAATATCTGTCTTTGTTTATAATGGTTGTCTGGCCTCTGGTAGGAACCTTTTCAAGGTCGTGGAGTAACAGGATAAATGGTCAAAACTAGCTTGTGTGTCCACCCATGCAGAAAGGGTCCTTGGGAATGAAAGCCTAGGCTTGTCTTAGGTGTTTATTTCTTTGATGTCTAAAATATAATGTGGGGGGAAAATGATTAAAAGGTGGAAGCTTTTTTTTTCCCCAACCACGGTCATGTGTTTTTTAAAATGTTAAAACTTAAATGAATCTCGTCAGTGTAATTTGTTGAGAAAGTGCAACAAGGAGGCTTTTCTTCTGGTTTTCTGGAAAGAGAAGCTGACTTTGCGCTAGGCGTATGTCTACTTCTCCCTTTGCTGTTCACCCCTCTTGCGTGTGCTCCCAGTAACATTCATATTCACGTACTGACACCTGTTACACAGACCTCCCCCCACCCCCGTAATTGCAAGCGGTGTCAGGTTCACCGGCATGTTTCCTTGGTGTAGACTAGAGGTCACATGGTAGAATGTTAGTCCTGGAAGACCTGTAACGATAATCTGGTCCAGTCCCCTGAATTGGCATAATGTGCTGTTCCTTGAAATTATTATACAGTTGGTGATTGGGGAGGGGTGTTTACGGCGAACTATAGTAATAAATGCTAATCTGTATTGAGTGTGTACTATGTGCTAGGTATTATGTTCGACACACTGAATGCATTATCTCAGTTCCTTCCACAACTCTCAGTGATATTTAGGATTATCCCATTTTGCAGATGTACACACTAGGGCTTGGCCTGGATTGAGACTTGTTCTGTGTGGCAGATCTGGGTGTGCCTGTCAGGAGGCTGCAATGTCTTAGTCATTTTGTGACATCTGTTCCAGAAGATCAAGGTGTCATTAGGAGGAGATCCACGACCTAAGATTGAAGAGTTTATTACTGAAGATTGAAGAGTTTGGAGGCAGTTGCTAATTGCACCAAGATGAAAATGGTTGTCAAGCTTGAAAACTATAGCTGCAGGGCTTTTGTTAATGGGAGAGAAAAAGAGAACAACCAGGGAAACAGGTTCCAGAAATTAAAGGCTAGAAATTGGGATGCATGTAAGTGTGTAAAAAGAGATGGCTGATGAACTTTTGGGGGAGTCTAGAAGCATGTTGTGATAAAAATGGGAGCAAGGGGCACCTGGGTGGCTCAGTGGCTTAAAGCCGCTGCCTTCGGCTCAGGTCATGATCCCAGGGTCCTGGGATCGAGCCCCATATCGGGCTCTCCACTCTGTGGATAGCCTGCTTCCTCCTCTCTCTCTGCCTCTCTGCCTACTTGTGATCTCTGTCTGTCAAATAAATAAATAAAATCTGAAAAAAAATGGGAGCAAAAAGGATTGGAAAACACTTTTACTAAAGAAATGGTGTTTGCAAAGAAATCTGTAATTGTTAGAGCTTGGCATTTGGGTTCCTTTTGGTGTGAAGAAAGATTTGCAAATATGCAGTTGTTTTGTAAGTACTATGCAATTGGCATAATAAAATGAGGAGATGTTTGAACAAATAATAAAGGCAATAAATGGCTTCCATGCTTGACCCATTGGCAGACAGGAGGGGAGGCTGACCTTGGGGGTCTCCTTTCCACTTCCAGATCTGGGAATCAGTAACTGTTCTTTGCCTGTGTCTCCCAAACACCTTTGCTTTCACACAGCTCTGGGGGTGCAGTGCTTGTCGGCTGCTCCCAGGCCTGGTCCCTTCCCTTCCTCTGCCTACTCCGCATGCTGTCCCCAGAACTTGAGCTGTCAGTGAGGACTCCAAGCTTCCTCAGTCCTCTGTTTCCTACTCTCTGCTGGTGACCTCGACCCAGATGCCCCACAGATATCTCAAACAGAGCCGGGGTAAAACTGAATTCATCCCACCTGCCATTCTCTGCCCCAAACTGTCTTCTGGTAAGTTCCTAGCCTGTGATAATGGCATGGTTCTGCACCAAACCCAAGGGACCCACCATCCCCGCCTCCCTGGCAGCTCCCACAGAGTGTGTCTCCAGACTCTGTCCATTGTACTGCCCTTTCAGCTCTCAGATCCACCCCCTCTCCATCTGCCAGTGCCTTCGTTCATCCTTGGAGACACACACTCACCTCCCTCCTCTACATTGTCACCAGAGTGTGCTTTCTAGATCAGAAATTGCTGATGATGTCACTTCCTGGCGTGAAAGCCTTCACATTTAATGCTGTAGTTTTTAGCGTGCTCTGGCCCTGTCTAGCCTCAAGTCCCACCTTCTCCTATATTCACTGATGTTCCACCCCTGCATTCCCAGAAAGCTGTGCCATTTAGAACTGTGTCTTTGCCCAATCTGTGCCTTTTGCCTGGAATGCTGTTTCCCTACTCCCTTCCAACCTCCGCTTAGAAAATTCCTGCACACCCTTTAGGACTCAGTCTAGTCATCACCTCCTTTATGAAGCCTTCCCTAATGTTCCTATGCCTTCTTGTGGTTCTCCAAATACCTCTGTTAGATTTCATTCCATGTTATGGCCCTTGTGTACATATCTGTTTCAAGTGGATGGTGAGCCTTGAAAGCATAGAAACTGTTCTTGATTAAACTTTTTTTTTCCACTGTCCCCAGTCCCAGTGTTTAGCACAGTAACTGGAACATAGTAGGAACTTAATAAATATTTATCATGAAAGTGAATTAATGGATGGATAGAAAGATTGATACTGTTTGTGTTAGACTAGCCATCTCTTAAAAAGTTCGTTGTCAGGTCATCTGCCACAGAGCAGGTGGGTCATAGATTAGAGGAAAGAGGCTTCACACTCCCACCTTCAACTTCTCAATGTATTTCAAAGTCAGGGAAGACAGATGGTGACAAGAACAGGAGCAGATGCATGATATCTTTGCACAGTATTTCCTTTGCGGGCCATTAGTCCTTAGAGAGTAGACAGCTGACAATATCACATTCTTCACAGGTGAGATCCTGCCAGTTGACCCCCAAAACCCCCCAAAACAAGAAACAAAAAACAAAAACCAGAAACCCAAATCTTACTGAGCCATTGCTGCTTTGTTTTTAAACATATTTTGCCATTGACTAGTGATTTATCAATCACTAACAATTTGTGCACTCCCCTTTAAGGCAAAGCCAAGGTCCTGTAAAATCAGAACACACTTCCGGAGGATTCCTGCAGTGCCAGAAGCTAATACTTTAGATGCAGACTTGTAAAGAGGTCTGTGGAGTCCCTAGGAGGGGCTGGAGTGGTCAGGGAGTGAGGGTACTTGGGACAGAAGCTATTTACTAATAGGGAAGTTTAAAAATATTTTCAACAATGTTATGAGGATACAAAAGCAGACCAGCTTAATAACAGTCCTGCTTTAAAAGAACATTAACCAACATCAAGATTTCTGGGTTCTTGAACCAAACTCATCAGCCACAAGACCTAACTTTCAACAGAGAAGAGAAAGCGGCCAGTTCGTAAGTATCTCTGGGCACTTGTGCTTCCAACTCCAGCTTCCCAGTGTCCTGGAGAGGCTGTCTCCCCACATACCACCCTTTGATTCTGATTACTTCCATGGTTCTGATATGTCTACCATAAAAAATCCATTTCCCCAAGAGAGGACTTCCAGTCCTGGGTTGGGACTGTTCATCAGAATAAAATGCAGAAATAATTTGCTTGTCGGCCCACCCAGCTGCAGAATGGGACAGCAGAGAGAGGAAAAGGGGCCAGCAGGAAATCATGACTATCTTCATTGTTGGGTGATAAATTATAAGGCTCAGGGAGCATACGTGGGAAAAAGACTAAGAACAGATCTTTATTCATAATAACAAAATTATTAGCTTTACTTTTTTTTTTTTAAGATTTTATTTATTTGACAGAGATCACAAGTAGGCAGAGAGGCAGGCAGAGAGAGAGGAGGAAGCAGGCTCCCTGCTGAGCAGAGAGCCCAATGCGGGGCTCGATCCCAGGACCCTGGGACCATGACCTGAGCTGAAAGCAGAGGCTTTAACCCACTGAGCCACCCAGGCGCCCCTTAGCTTTACTTCTTGAGTGCCTACTCTAAGCCACAAACTGTGCTATGTACTTTCCAGCTGTCATCTCCAAACCTAACGCAACACGCTGACGTATTTATCTGTAGGTACTTCTGTTGGGCAGATGAGAAACATGTGCAGAGAAGTTGAACTTGTCCTTCAGCTGTGTGTGTAGTTGCCTTTGCTCTGTGTTCCCACAGGTTCTGAATTTCCTGTATCGAAACAGTGCAGTTTACTGTTTGTTCCCATTGACTGTTTTATCCATTACTTTCTTAGCACTCTGAGGGCTGGATCCATGTCAGCTGTACTCGCTGCTATATCCATGCCCAGGAGAAGACACATAGTAGATAAATGGTTTTTGAGAGGGAGGCAGGGAAGGATAGGAGGAAGGTTAGAAGGAAGGAAGGAAACAAACAAGCAATCCAGGAAGCCAAGAAGCCTAAGCTTACTCAGGTAATAAGCAGAATTTCCTGACTTTCCTCCAGCCTTCTCCTGTAAGCTCTGGTTCATAGGGCAGGTTAGGGAGGCAGAAGGAGATGGTCCATTTGTTTTTTCTGGAGGAAGAGACAACTACACAAAACCATCTACGCAAAACCGTCACAGCAGGGCCTTCTGAGGATGTTTGTGGCAGTTGCCTGCCTTGCTCCTCAGACAGCCCCTCCCTTTTTCTTCAACTCTTTTGTCATTTCCTTGACCTATGTAAAACTTGCGTTCAAGAGACGTTTAGTAAATATTTGATCATCGATTCATTCAGTCCTCAACTACGGAACTCCAGGATAGCACAGTTCAATTACAGCACCTGATAAAGCTCTCTTTCTTGACTTATTGACTTGCTTCCGAGAGAATCAAATATTGGCTTTATGGCACACATGTGGAAACACCAGCCACAATTGTTGAACCTCTCTGTAAATAGACTCACCCAGGTCTATCTGGAATGGCTTTAGGACTGTTTAAAAACCATCCAGAATAACATGGAGGGGGGCTTCTAGGAAAAGCAAATGTGGAGTTGGGATAACACACTTAGTGATTCCATGAGGAAGTAGTTGTGAAAAGCACAGAATTCTTAATTCTTCTCTCAAGGGACTTCCTCCTACAGTATGTCTCCTACCTGGCTGCATATTTGTATCACTGATGTTTTAAAATATAGTCTTTATCATTATCATTATCATTACTATTATTATCTTAAAGATTTTATTTATCTGAGAGAGATGATGAGAGAGAGAGAGAGAGAGAATGAGTGAGAGAGAGAGAGAGAGAGAGAGATCGATCATGAGCAGTGCGGAGGAGAAGCAGACTCCCTGTTGGGCGGGAAGCCTGACTTGATCCCAGAACCCTGGGATCATAACTTAAACCACAGGTAGATGCTTAACTGACTGAGCCACCCAGGTGCCCAAGGCTTTATTATTTAGGTATGGTTAGATCAACAGGTCAGGAAACAACTGTTCTTGAGAAGATAGTTTGTTGTCCTCCTAGATCCCAAGAGGAGGGGGCTGCATTATGCCACAGGGACCTGCTAGAGAAGTCTGGAGAAAGGCGGTGGAGTGGGGAACATGGGCATGAGCTTTTATTGTGGTTTCTGCAGGAGGGTGCAAGGAAGGTAGGGTAATCGGATTTAGGATTAGCTAGTTTGAGTAATTTCAATGGACTCTGGGGCAAAGGTTCCTAGTTGTCTGGCACCTGGCGCTCCTGTGATTAGGGCAGATGGGTAGTGGCCCAAATGTGAGAACCCATAAAGGGAGTGGCTGGGGTATAGACTGGGACTGGCTAGTTTGCATACGAAGATGTGTACTCATCAGTGAGTTGCTATCCTTAGAAATGAGTTTGCCATGGGAGGGGCAGTCCCTCCAGGGTTAGCCAGGGTCCAGGTATCAAAGCATCAGAAAATAAAAGACATGGTTACTATAACTTCTTGGGGGAGGGACACTATTAAAGGGTTGTGATGCTTGAGCCTTATCCTCTAGAAGTTAGGAAGGAATGGGTCTAGGAGAGAGCTTGGGAATTGGTATTTCTTAAAGGTCCCCTGGTGATTCTAAGGTGTTGCCAAGATTGCGATGCACAACCAGCAGGTAGGCCTCTCAGCGGTCCATGTGGTTTCACTAATTACAGAACATGTTCTTTGCATAGTTTACTAAGTTTGCAACCAACCATGGTTGCTTAAGAACGAGTTAATCCAGGGCGCCTGCGTGGCTCAGTGGGTTAAGCTGCTGCCTTCGGCTCAGGTCATGATCTCAGGGTCCTGGGATCAAGTCCCACGTCGGGATCTCTGCTCAGCGGGGAGCCTGCTTCCCCTTCTCTCTGCCTGCCTCTCTGCCTACTTGTGATCTCTCTCTGTCAAATAAACAAAATAAAATCTTAAAAAAAAAAAACGAGTTAATCCATTTAAAAATAGTTACTTTATCTTTTATTTCAGGCCTCCAACCAGGGAGACCTTCCATCCTCCTCCTCCTGTTCCACCCAGAGGTCGCTGATTCCACCTCCTAAAACCTGCCTATGTCCGGACTTGGAGACTTGCAATTTCAGCCCATTAATGATGTCTTTGTGTTGAGTTTCACGGCGGGACTGCTGACCTTAAGACCTCCTCTCATGGCTGATGTTGTTGTGGCCCAGCTGGTTTGGGCTTTCCTTGGAGAAGATATTATTAAGGCATAAAGAAGTAAAGGCCTTTATTCACCATCACCAAGTATATTGATCCATATCCTTGTTTGCCAAAAGGATAAAGACTTAATTGGAATATTTATCTCAAATCTGGCATGTCAGAAGCCTGAAAAGATGGGTCAGAAGTGTACTTTACAAGTGATTTTACTGAAATGCACTTATATTAAGACTCAGTTATTTACTAGTCCAGACTAACTTCTAGAAGTGGTTATGATTTAAGACTTACGGTATTTGGGTAAGGTGATATGTCTGCTTTTTAAGTGATTCTTCAACTTTTCTATAGATTCAGGAGGGTGTCTAAATGCCAAGCCTGGTGCCATAGAACAAACTGAAAAAGACTTTAGAGACAGATTAGTCCTAACTCCTTTTCTGTGGAAGGCAAATCTGAGGTTCCACAGAAACTAAGAGTTTACAATTGGTTAGAGGAAGAGATGTGTTTAGTAGAGTCTGGGTCTCTTAATTTCAGGTCACCACACTTCAATCTCTAGATAGCCAATCGCTCTCCCTCAAGAAATGCCCACATGTAGAAATTTGGTCACCAACTGACTATTGACCTTCCAGAAATACCCTTCTTCCATATCTCCCAGGCATGGGACTATCAAGTATTTTTTTCAGCTGGGGCATTTATAGTTCGATACGCTTCCAAAATAGTATTGTTGCCCAGGAACATCTGTAAATGGTTGGGAACCAGAAGCCTGGGTTACCAATGATCACATTTATTGTTCTGCAGCCTTCATAGGTCTTACTAGTTCTGGCCATAAGGAGGGAGAAGGATCCTTGACTCTTTCTCTGCCAAAAGATCAAAAGAGAAAGGAAGAATGTAAAATAGAAAGTTACCTATTTCCTTATTATTATCACTAGACTTGGGATATCTCTATAGAGAATAGAGAGCCATTAATACATCATAATTGTCATATGTCACTAATATGTCATTAATTTTGAGTCACTGGCACAGAAATCTACCTTTAAAGCACAGATCCTTAATTTGATACTTAAACATATAGTAAAGTTAGTAACAGACATATTTCTTTAAGAAATATCAGAAATCTGGTAATTTTTCATGAAATGTATTATCTATCCCACACAGATATATACAAGCCCAGTATTAATGATCTATTTAAGTACAGTTTTATTGTGTTCTTTTCTAATGATTCAGGGTTGTTGTTCTGGGTTGTTTTCCAGTTTCATTCATGGGTCCAGCAAACAAGGACTCATATTGAAATTAATAGCTTATGGGTTGTGGGTCTTTTTTCTGACATAAAATACACTATTGGCTGTGGCCATTAAGAGAGTGTTTGTGCAAATCACCTACCAAAATGCCTGGCACACTGTAGCCACTCTGCAGCGGTTCCTTTAACCTCCTTGTCACTTATTTGGGAGAAGGAGGATAATGTGGGGTAGAGGGAGAACAAGAAATAATAATGTTGGTATGGTTGTCCTTCCTGTTATTTATAGATGATCTCTTAAGCACATCTAATTTTGAGAAAAGCTACACGTATTTTTAATATTCAGTATCTCTAGGCCCCTTCTTAGAGGCCAAATTTAGATTTTTGTACATTCTCTGATTAATAAGTATTTAGGTCAATAACATGGCAAAACTTACTGCCAGCAAATGGTGTTAGCATCTTCGTATGCACATCACTGTTTGTGCAATATTGGAATATTTGATTACATTTTCTTCTTCTGCAAAAGTACTAGAAAACATAAAATTGAAAGTGCTGATTAGAAACTTGGGTCTGACAAATGTGATACACTTGAGACATGGGTGGAAATGGTCAGGTGTTCACTGTATATCCAAACTGCTCCATGTTAGCAAAGAATGTCTCCGACGATGAGGTAAAATTCTTCATCTTCTGGAAACAGAAGTACCCATTATAACATAAACTTATTCAACTTCCACACAACTTTTATACACATTTTTAGGAATACATTATGTAACAAAAACATGGATTTCAGTACAGTGAGGATCAGAAACGAAATTGTAAGTAGATATCCAAAGAGACTGTTAAAAAAGTTCTCTGTATGATGTTCTGGGAGACAACTCAGTGGCTGCCATCCTTCCCCAAGATTTTATGAGCTGG
Organism: Taxidea taxus jeffersonii; assembly: GCA_003697995.1. Taxonomy (NCBI): domain Eukaryota; kingdom Metazoa; phylum Chordata; class Mammalia; order Carnivora; family Mustelidae; genus Taxidea; species Taxidea taxus. The sequence goes on from RCUC01139868.1 coordinate 34,056, forward strand.
TTAAATAGAAAGAAGCTATTCATTATAGTCATGGTCATTGCCTTTGCTTCTAACTGTGCAAGGCACACTGTCCTCCAGCTCCTAGGCCAGTATTCTTCCTTTATCTCATATTAAAACCTGTGAGAAGACAATCCAACAATATAAGCAACAAAGCACGAAGACTGAGAGACTATGAATAAGAGGTTGGTGTTGCAATCAAATAATTTAACTTGACATATTTAATGATGTGAATAATCCCTAATGCTTTGCCATAATTAGGCAAAGTGATAGTATGTAAATTACTTCAGTGAGTAGTTTCACAAGTCAAGCTAAGTACTTATTCTCCCCTCTACTCTTGCTTTGTTGCTAAAAAAGGGAGGTTCTAGCCTGTCCTGTGTCACTGCACCAGTTGGGATTTTTAGATCCCACTAACATACACACGAGGGAATGAGATGGTTTTCTGTGCTCCTATTTCAGGGACTAGTGTGTGGTTTTGCACAGCTCAGCTGATTGGCTGAGGACGCATTAATAACCGATTTATCTCGGTCTGAGAACCAACTGTTTTACGTCATTGCTTCCCAAAGGAAGAACTTAGAACAATTACAGAGTTCTTTTCCATGCCCAGGGCATTTCAGCTAGAACAGAAAAGAGAGGTACACAGTGATGAATAGCAACGGAAGGACTGTCCCACCCCAGAAGTAAATAACTAGAAAGACAAACATAATGAAGTAGAAAGAAAAAATAGACTTTCAAAGAAAAGGTGATCTGAAACTAGCCCTTATACAAGGCTTGTCTTGAGCATTCATAAGGCAAGCAGATCTCCCCACTTGCCAACCAGAGTCTTAAAAGTTCATATAGAGAGGCCTTAACTGGGTTCAGTCACATATACTGTCCAGATGGTCTCAACAACACCTTACTCACTCAAGGCTATGTTCTTGGAGGAGCTCCCGCTTTGGAAGTGGTAGAGAGAGTATATATTCCAAAACAGGGAAGGAGGTGAGGATCCTCTAACTGCCAGGGTACAGTGTGAGGGTCAACTGGCGGTCACACACTCTGTTACCTTCTCCAACGGTACCTGATATTGGAAATCAAAAGATACATTGTAATTTGTAAACCAAGGCTTTTGAAGATTATGTTTATCAGGAATGAAAATAAAAGATTGAAATGGTGGGTTTCTAAATCATTTACTGGTCATAAGCCCTTTAATCAACTGAGTCTTATTAGGACTACCATAAAAAGGTTGTACAGCCATTGGGGGGGGGGTTCCCTTTCATTAGCATGTTTTCTCCCATTTCTTTTGGTGTCAGGTAATGGGGTCATTAGTCTAGATGAAGAAACTGGTGAAATTAGATATATCAATGTTTTTTTAACTCCCTAGTCTCACAGAACAGCCCTCTTTTTTTTTTTTTTTTAAAGATTTTATTTATTTTTGAGAGAGATAGAGACAGAGACAGAGACAGAGAGTGCATGAGATGGGGGAAGGGGCAGAGAGAGAACAGACTCCCTGCTGAACAGGGAGCCCAAAAGGGGACTCAATCCCAAGACCCCAAGATTGTGATCAGGGCTGAAGACAGACACTTAAATGATTGAGCCACCCAGATCCCCGGAACAGCCCTGATTTTGATGGTGCTTCTGAGTCTTATTTTTTAGTGTAAAGTCATCAGTTTCCAAAGATATTTGAAGCTACATTCTTTTTACTCTAGCCAGCTATTTGATTCCTATTCTTTCTTTCCATACCTACCATTATCAGACTTTTATCACCTAAAGACATTTATCATCATCATTTCCTAGTACCTACCAGAATTCCTGGCACATAGCAGAGTTTGAATAGTTGTTGAGTTAATGACCCTATATGCTCTTCCCACCATTAAACTTTTCCAAATACTCCACCAGAATAGAGTTTCCTCTTTTCTTTTCTTTTTTTTTTTTTAAGATTTTATTTATTTATTTGACAGACAGAGATCACAAGTAGGCAGAGAGGCAGGCAGAGAGAGAGGGGGAAGCAGGCTCCTTGCTGAGCAGAGAGCTCGATGTGGGGCTCCATCCCAGGACCCTGGGATCATGACCTGAGCCGGAAGCAGAGGCTTTAACCTACTGAGCCACCCAGGCGCCCGGTTTCCTCTTTTCTACTCGCCCATTGCTCTTACTGCCTCTGGAACATTTGCACAGTTGGTCACGTTTTGTGCAGTTCTTTTATTGTACACTGACCTGCCTGTTCTCTGTTGCATGTGTAATTTCCTGGTTTTAAGTCTACACTCCCCAAATGGATGCTTTAAATTCTTCTTGTGTCCTCCCCACCCCCAAGCCGTTGCCAACCCAGTCCTCCCCACAACACCCAGTGGATGTTTGCTGCCTTAAATCTGGGGAGGCTGGTGATGGATGTTCAAGCAAGAAACTACTCATCCATCTTAATTCAGCACTTACACTGCTTGTTCTTCAATTGTGCATCATCACTCGATTCAAAAGCAGTGATTATTCATTCACGGAGCATTTACTGAGCTTTCACTATGAGCAAGTCACTTTGCTAGGTGCTCTAGGGGATTTACAAAGATGTATAAGACACCTCCTCTGATTTCTATAGCAATTACTGGTGTACGATTCATTCAGCAATTAATCATGTACTGCCTTGTGATGTCTCCTAGACTGGCTAGAAAGTGTTGTGTAAATCCTCTATGTAGTTTGACTTTTCACTTATTAATGTCTTCATTCGCTCAGCAGATAGTTTGAGTGTCTATAGGTGATGAAGGCTATGCCAGCAGCTGGGACAGGTACAAAGATGAACAAATGATCGTGCTTGCCATCATAAAAGGTCAGAATGTGGGGGCGCCTGGCTGGCTCAATCAGTTGAGTGTCTGCCTTAGGCTCAGGTCATGATCCCAGGGTCCTGGGATCGAGCCCCGCACTCAGCTCCCTGCTCAGCGGGGATCCTGCTTCTCCCTCTCCCTCTTTTGCTCCCCCTGCTTGTGCACTTTCTTTCTCTTTCTCTCTCTCTCAATTAAATAAACTCTTTAAAATAATAAATACACATTCCTGAAAACTCTACTGGACTAATAATTGTTAAAGTTTTTTTGTTTTTTTTTTTTGGAGGTGAGAATGTAGTACAAAAGAGGAGATGAAAGGTGGTAATTATGGCATAACATATTGAATGCTTTTGGAGTCCCAGAGAAGGGATGCTCAACTTCCTGAGGGGGGTCATACATGGTTTCACAGAAGAGATGATAATTCACTTAGGCCTGGATGGAGAGTATCTAATAATTGTCCACTTATTTGTATTCTAGGCAAAGGCACACAAGCATTAAAAAAAACCATGGTGTATTGGGATGAAGCCAGGATAGAGGTTAGTGGGAGGTAAAGTTGGAGTCTGATAAATTGGGGTCTGATTGTGTAGCTGCCTGTTAACAGGGCTGTCCTTTAGCAAGAAATCCACCCCCCCAATTATGTACATAGCACATGGTCATTGTAAACAACATCCAAATATTTACAGGTATGTACAAAGAAGAAACATACCTGGTATGAATGGTTTGCATCATAAACTTTCAGATTGTTTTCTTTGGGTAGAAATTAGGACCATTTAAAATGGTATTATATTCCAGGCACTGGGTGGCCCAGTCAGCTAAGCGTCCAACTCCTGATTTCAGCTCAGGTCATGATATCAGGGACTTGAGATCAAGTCCTGCATCAGGCTCCATACTCAGCATAAGTATTGATCTCTCTCTCCCTCTGCCTCTGCCCCTGCTCACCCTCTCTTTCTCGCAAAATAAGTAAATAAAAATTTTAAATGTGATTATATCTATTTTGTCAGCATTTTCATTTAAAAGTATCTTTTGAGGCACCTGGGTGGACAGTTGGTTTCAGATCAGGTCGTGATCTCAGGGTCATGAGTTCGACCCCTGCATTGGGGCTGTGTGCTCAGCACAGAATCTGCTTCAGATTCTCTCTCCCTCTCCCTCTGCCCTTCTTGCATGCACATGCTCTCTCTCTAAAATAAATAATCTTTAAAAAAAAAAAAGTAGTTCTTAATATCACTGCATGCCAGTACATACAGGTCTATTTCATTTTTAAAATTGGCTGTAGAGGTGGAGGTCCACTAGTAGTAAGAAAGACTGATTCTGGAACCAGATTGCTTGGGACTGACTACTCTTTCAGCAAACTGCTTAACCTCTCTGCGCTTTGGTTATCATACCTGTAAAATGAACATATTAAAAGGACCTGTTGCATAGAGTTTTTCTGAGTATTAAATGAGTCAACAGGTGTAAAGGGCTCAGAATAGTGCCTGGCAGATGAAAATTTTAGCTGTGATTCCATGATTTATTTAAACAAAATTCAAGGAGTGTTTTTAAAATAATTTTTTAAAAAGATTTATTAATTCTAGACAGAGGGTGCACGAGCAGGGGGAAGGGTGAGGGGAGACAGAGAGAATCTTCAGTAGACTCCCGTGGATCAAGGAGCTGGATACAGGCTAGATCCTATCACCCTGAGGTCATGACCCCAGCTGAAATCAAGAGTAGGATGCTTAATGGACTGAGCCACCCAGCTACACATCAGGGAGTGTTTTAAACAAGAGAGTGATACAACCAGGCTTCTTTTTAAGAAAGATCACTCTGGCACCTGTTGGGGAGGATAAACGGGAGGGAAGATTGGTGGGAGGGATCCTCTTAGATCGTTGCAATACGTTGACAGGAGATTGGCTGTTACTGGCAGAAGAAAGGAAAAACAGATTATTAAGGCATTTCTAATATCAAATCCTACCACTTGCTGACTTATGATGGTTGAAAAGAGACCGTCCAACTACAGGTTCCAGCGTTTTGGTGCCATATTTACACGACGAGCATTTTTTAAGTTCCTACTACGGGCCTGGCACTGTTCTGGACACAGGATCTCTGCTTAGGAGAGGAGGTCGGGTTCCAAAAGGAGTTTAAGTCTGTGGACAGGAGACCAACGGTATAATCGAACAGATAAATGAGTAAGAATTTCAACAAGATCGATTAGTAGGGGCCCGATAAATAGTCAAGTGACTCTAAAACACCTATCCACTCCTGTACGGGTCTAACAATCTCCCAGGACGATGAGAGGCGCGCGTGATTCATTCATGGCGGTGGACGGGAGCCTGCAAAGCGTTATCTGATCTGATCCCCGAAGCTCCAGAGGCTGCGGGTCCCACCCCATTTCACAGCCGAGAAAAACGAGGCCAGGAAAACGTAAACGTTTTGGCCAAGGTCACACAGCTCCCAGCGCCCGGACGCGGCCCGAAACGCGCGCGGGTCAGTTAGCCGCGCGAAACTCCAGGCCGAGGCCGTGGGTGCGCGCCGCCGCTCCCGAGCCCCGGGGGTGGGCGGCCCGGGGGCCCCACCCGGCCAGAAGGGCGACTGGACGGCGTGCGGGGCAGCCGGAGCACGGGCCCGGGGGCGGCCACTGCTCGCGCCTCCCGGGAGGCGGGGGCGGCCGTTGCAGGCCCGCGTCGCTAGGCACTTCCGGCGTGTGCCGGGGTGGCGGGATGACGTGGCTGAGTCAGAGGAAGAGGCTGAGAGGCGCCGGGAGGCGGGGGAAGCTCGGGAGCGGGCGGTGACGGCGGCGGCGCGGAGGAGCCAGCGGCTGGGCCCGGGCCCCGTGCGTCTGTCCGCGCCCCGTGGATGCGAATCGGCCGCGGCGGAGGCGGCGGCGGCGGAGGAGTCGGTGCGCCGGCACCGTGCCGGTGGGAGCGCGGAGGATGAGGCCGCTGCCGGGCGCTCCCGGCGTGGCGGCGGCCGCCGCGCTGTTGCTGCTGCTGCTGCCCCGGGCCCGGGCGGACGAGCACGAGCACACGGTGAGAGGCGCCCCCGGCTCGCCGCCCAGTGCGGCTTGGCGCGGCCTGAAGGGCTGGGCGGCCCCGGCGGAGCCCCGCGGCCGCGGAGGACGCCTTCCGGTTGGGCCTGGCGGAGCAGGAACCCCGGGAGCTGGGAGGAGGCGTTTGTGGGCGCTCCCGGGGCAGGACTCCGCTCCCCAGCGCCTGGGCCTCCTTGTCCAACCCGCACCTAAATGGCGCCACGCTGGAGGGCCTGGGGGGCCCGGGGCTGGGGCGGGAGCGTGGTGGGGGTCGGCGTTCACTTTCCCGGGGAGGGGCCGGCCGCGGACAGGCGGGCTCGGGGCTGGTGCCCCCGGGGAAGAGAGCTGAGCTCTGGCTACCGGGGGCTACGACACAGCGGAAGATGGATGCATCACGATTACCCGTCATACACTAACCAGGAAATATCCGCCGCTCCTTGGTCCTCACCGGCCTTTATTTTCTCTCCTGCCCAAACCGGATCAAGCCCCTGGCGTGGGGACAGCACCGATAAACTTGGGGTGAAGAGCAGGTTACACGTGTACGTGCATGCACTCGGTGTGCACGCACTCGCTCCTGGGCCTTGCTTGTAACTTTCTGCGCACCCTTTCCAGCCCCTAGATGAGGCTCCCATCCCGGGGGTCTCCGGGCAGCTTCTGGCTGTCAGGGGTCTTGAGGTTCCCAGGGTTCCTGTAGGCCGAGAACAGTCCCTGTCGCGTCTGGCTTAAAAAGTGATTGGCTGTTTATTTAATTGGTATTTTCACATCAAAGTGTGGATGTTAACGACTCTTCAAATGACTTTCACTGAGGGCTGTAACTCGATGGTTTTCGGAGTGGTAGATGCGAACCAGGCAGGGAAGTCTTGTAAACTGAGATGTTGCTTAGCGAGTAATTTTTTTTTTTTTTGAATTATCGTTAACTCATTAATGACGTGATTTTTCGTGAGAGGTTGTGTACGTACTAGATCTGAAAGATTTGGGTGAGTCTGCTGTCATTCCTGACAAGTGAGGAAGTGAAGCGATCGTCCTTATTTATTCAGTGGACCCTACTTTAGATTTTTAAAAAATTTTTATTATTTTTAAAAAATTTTATTTATTTATTTGACAGAGATCACAAGTAGGCAGAGAGGCAGGCAGAGAGGGAGAGAGGAGGAAGCAAGCTCACCGCCAAGCAGCCCGTCGAGGGGCTCGATCCCAGGACCCTGAGACCATGACCCGAGCCGAAGTAGGAGGCTTCAACCCACTGAGCCCCCAGGCGCCCCGATTTTATTTTTAATTAACCAGACTTCTTTTTCTCTAGTTCCTGGGTTGGCTGGGCTTTTATTTTAGCTAATGGAAGCTCTAAGCTTTTGGTTGTTTCACCTTCAGTCACAGCCAGAAATTTCGTGTGTGTGTGTTTGTGTGTATTATTATTATTATTTTTTTTTTTGGAGGCACGAATCTGAAATCATTGACATGTTTTTGTGCTATATTTGTGACTTCACCTTAAGATAATTTTGTTCATAGTTTAAACAGTTAAATTAAAAAACTGTTTCCTGTTGTTTTCTCTGTCAGGTAAAATCTAAAAGTGTAAGAACCTGTTCATTTGCAGTGGGCATCCTTTTAGTCAATTGTACTGTCACTAATATTTTTCCAGTTTTTTGAACACTCAAGGAAAGTTACCAAATAAAACTCACAGCCTTTTCTTAGCATACAGGCATACAAGTTTAAGATTAGCATTCTTCTTTTTGATCTTGTGTTTTATATAGACTGTTATAAATAGGGAAAACTATTAATAATTCACAAATTTGAGGTATATAAAAAAGACTGAGTTTAATTTATAGATGTAAAATGTAAGTACAGATTGCACTGAAATTTTATTGCCGGGAGCATTTCAATTTTTTATATCAGTAATAGAATATAAAATATATTTGAAATGCTTTTTGAGAGGATACAGTATGTGTGGGTTAATTGCTGGGCAGAAAGATTTAGAATCTATTTCATTTTATTCGTGTCTACATTGAACTGGTCTCACTTGGTTACCTGTTATTAACATATATATGCATATATATAATATATATTATTTATTTATTTATTATTAAAGATTTTATTTATTTGACAGAGAGAGACACAGTGAGAGAGGGAACACAAGCAGGGGGAGTGGGAGAGGGAGGAGGCTTCCTGCTGAGAAGGGAGCCTGATGTGGGTCTTGATCCCAGGACCTTGGGATCATGATTTGAGGCGAAGGCAGACACTTAATGACTGAGCCACCCAGGTGCCCCAATATATATTATTTAAAAAGCAAAAATGTTGTAGGAAGAATAACAGTAAGCCGTAAGTATAAAATTTAAATAAGTGTCTTTTTTTTTTTTTGCTATTAGCCAAAATTTTTACCTTTCCCAAGTTTCTTAAAAATACTTTTTGAAAACTGGGCATTCACCTTAGCCAGATAAAAGTACTGAGGTTATGGTCAAGTGGATTTTTTTCCCAAGAGCATGGAAGTAGCTAATGAAGAAAGAATGATATTGAAGGAGGAGGAAAATTGCCAAGGGAAGGGTATTGAGTAGGTGTGTAATAAAAACTTGGGGGATTGAATTATGAATTAGAGAGCAATTCTCAGAAGTTAGTTTGCCCTTTAGATTAACTTTCTGTGAAGACAGTTTCCAGATAGAAATCATAACTAATAGGACTTTTGTTGGCAGCATGTGCTAAGCACTGTTCTAAGTACTTTACATATATTAACTCTTATTTTAAATATAAATAACCTGTGAGAGAGATAATATTATACCCTTTAAAAAAAGATTTTATTTGTTTGACAGAGATCACAAGTAGGCAGAGAGCCAGGCAGAGGGCGGGATGCGGGGAGGGGAGCAGACTTCCCGCTGAGGAGAGCCTGATGGGGAGCTGGATCCCAGGACCCAGAGATCATGACCTGAGTTGAAGGCAGAGGCTTAACCCACTGAACCACCCAGGTGCCCCTATACCCTTTTTATAGGTAGGGAAACCAACACTAGAGAGGTTATTTGTCTGAGGCCGCACAACCAGTGGGGAAGGAGGGAGGATTTGAACTCAGTCTGAATTAATAGTCTTTTACACTTTCATAGAACATGCTCTGCAGCCCTTTATTGTAAAAATAGGACAGTAAAACACTTGGTATTAAATTGAGTAGTTCTGTGTATTGATAATATCTCTAAGTACTTAAAGAAAATTTTGGGTAAGTCTAACTCTGTTAATGGGTTGTTACTGAATAAATGTTTGGATAGCATTAAGGAAGGATGGGGCCCACTTAATGGACGTTTGACCTGTGCAGTCACATACTGTGTGCAAGCATGTGGATACTTTGCTTGATTTGATGCTCTGCTGTCACCATCTAGAAATTTTTCATGTTTTTTTTGTTTTTGTTTTTTAAAGATTTTATTTATTTATTTTTCAGAGAGAGTGAGCACAGGCAGACAGAGTGGCAGGCAGAGGCAGAGAGAGAAGCAGGCTCCCTGCCGAGCAAGGAGCCCAATGCGGGACTCGATCCCAGGACGCCGGGATCATGACCCCAGCCGAAGGCAGCCGCTTAACCAACTGAGCCACCCAGGCGTCCCTTGTTTTTGTTTTTTAAGTAACCTATACATCCATCGTGGGGCTTGAACTTACGACCCTGAGATCAAGGGTCACATACTCCACTGACTGAGCCAGCCAGGAACCCCTTAATAAATGTTGAACAAGGAGACCTGCATTTTTATTTTTTTAAGATTTTATTTATTTGTCAGAGAGAGAGAGGGCACAAGCAGGGGCAGTGGCAGGCAGAGGGAGCCTGATGCCAGACTTGATCCCAGGATACCAGGATCGCGTGACCTGAGTGAGGCAGATGCTTAACCAACTGGGCCACCCAGGCGTCCTGTACTTTTTAATGCAGAGCTCTTATAATGTTCTCATAAGGATAATGAGAAGGAAATATGCTGTTGACTTCTAGGGCCTATAGAGTGACATCTAGAATATATAAAGATATGTCCTTTCACCTTTCTACACTAGAATCATAAATGAATTGCAGGACATACTGTTTGGAGTAAAAAAGTAATGAGCACTTTCATGAAACACAGCCCTTAATATGTGATTAAGGGTCGTAAAAAAGACTTTTAGAGTGAGTCAAGGATGTAGAAGGTGTAGTTTTTGCTTATTTGGTTTTCTGAAACTCAGAGAACTTGGAAACATCTATAGTTAGAGTACTGTGTCTCTCAGGATTCCAAAGGACTCTGTTAAAAAGATTTCAAATTGAAAATCAGAATTTTAGAACTCTGAAGTCTTGAGATCATTTAATCCAACATGCTCATTTTCCTCGTGACCTGAAGAGCCTAGTGACTCTTTAGTCCTTGCTTTTTCTACTTACCTTGTGGCAATAGTATGTAAAGATGTCAGCACCAAAAACCAGTAATGAAGGGCACTAGAATCTTAATGCGTTTTATGGTTTGTACTGCAGCCTTGAAGTTTTATGGGTTCTGTTTCCTCAGGATCACAAAGTCAATTTTTTTTTCTTTCTTTTGGTCTGCTAATATACCCCAGTTCTGCGCTTGGCACAGTGGTATTTAATCAGTGCTTGTTCAGTGACTGGAGTAATTAGGGAGCTACTAGGAACAAGAACATGCAGTGTTGGAAGCGAGAAACCCTATTGCTTAAAGCACAGTGAACAAATCCAGACTATTGTTCATTTAAGATGCATAGTGTTTGGGATGCCTTTTGTGACTTAGGGCTCTAATTAGGCTAAATTCCCATTTCTTCATGGCCCATTGTAGCTCTGGTAGGTAATGTTAGAAGGACCTGATCTGTGTGTAGTTTACAGTCAGCCTCTGCTATAAACAGTTATACCACTGAGTGATTTTAGGAATAGTTTGTTTGCTTTTCTTTGGCAAATAGCAGCATTTTGTCTTTGTTTTTAAGAGTATAGCCCCAGGAGGGACGCCTGGGGGGCTCAGTAGTTAAGCCTTCGCCCAGGTCAAGATCCCAGGGTCCTGGGATGTGCCCCCCCTCCCATGGTCAGGCTCCCTGCTGGGTGGGGAGTCTGTTTCTCCCTTTCCCATTCCCCCTGCTTGTGTTCCCTCTCTTGCTGTGTGTCTCTCTGTCTGGCAAATAAATAAATTAACAATCTTAAAAAAAAAAAGTATAAGAACTCTTAAAACTTATTTGAAGATTTATGAAGAGAACAAATTCTTTACTACAGGTGAAGCTGTGAGTACCTTAATATAGATCGGGTTTAGGAAATGCCATAATTCGTTGTCCTATTTTCAGCTGTACTCTATGGTGGACTCAAAAGTTTATTTAGGCACAAAGCTATTTTGAGAGAGAGGAAGAGAGCACAGTTATCTTAAGGGACTATCCCAAAATATACTTCTATATTTTATCATTTATTTGTATTAAAATTCTAATGTGTTTTAAATAAATAAAAGACATTAAAATTATGATTTCTGAAACACTTTCCGAACTAGATTTTTGCTTTCTCAGATATGTAATTTTAAAACATGCCTCTTTTACTTCATCCCATGAAAGTAGTGGCATTTGGGTGCTTATTCTGAGCCATTAGTGCTTTGCCTGTATATGTAAATTCTTATTTCTTTATTCAGATTTTACATGAGTACAACAGTAACACTATCTCCTAAAGTGTTCCTCCTGAGAAAAAGTAATTCATGGTCTCCATCAAGAAGGGAAACCTCTGTGTCTCCCCTTTTCCAGCACATAAACAGTATGTAAGTAAGAGAGGCCTAACATTTGTGACATCTTGAGAATAAAGGTCATGCCTTTGGAAATTAGAACACAAGTAGCTTTTTAGGAAGGTTTTTTTCTTGGGGGCAGATTAAAGGTTCAAATGAAAAAGTTGTTCGCTATTCAGTACTGTCTTTAGTTGCTTTGTACAACTGTACTTTTTTCATATTTTTTCATTTGATTTTTGCTTTTTAGTTAATGAAACTGACTAGGGATTAGAAAAAGTATAGTCCCAAGTTTGTAAGCATGATACTAACTAGTTATATGATCTTGGACAAATTATTTAACATCTGTGTTCTTTAGTTTGTGTAATGTGTAAAATGGGGAAATACTAAGATCTATCTTAAAAATTTTACGAGGATTGAGTATTCATGTAAAGACCATAGAACTATGCCTAACACATAGTATGTGATTATTAAGTGTTAGTTAATGATACTGTCAGAAAAGATGGTGAGGACATGTTAGGGATTGGTCTGTAAATGCTTTACCTCATCAGAATTGAAGGGTTTGAGAAAGAAATTTGAGTAGTTTTGAAGGATAAGTAGAACTTGGCTGAGTGGAGAGAAGGAGGGCATTATAGATTTGGGAGAATGGCATGAAAAACAAGGTAGAAAAGGAAAGGAAAGGAAGACTGTATTATAAGCCATTTTGGCTAGAGTGGACAGCTCAGAAATTCAGTTTAACAGTGAAACTCTTCTGAGAACTGGAAAGTGAATGAAACGGTGAGGTGAGGTGATGCAGGTAGTCTGATTGGCCTCCTCATTCCGCTGCTTCCCAGGAAGGCCTCATGGAAGGACCGCCTTGCTCAGGAATCCCTGATTCACTGCTGTGCTTCCTTGCCTTTTTTCTCCCCTTCTGGTTGTACTCTGCAGGGAAGTTATAAACCTCAGTCTTTCTCAGTGTCATTGGCCAACTCAGAGTTCTTCCAAGGAAAGGATTTAAAAGAGCTTGCTAGGACTTCGTGGAATGTTTTGAAAGTGAATTAGGTTAGCCTTTTAGCCACGATTAGAGAGAAGAGCCTTCCTACCTGTTGCTCTCTTCCCGCAGAGTGGTGGAGATCAGGGACTGTCTCAGCAGCTTTAGGGAAAGGAAAGATTTTTTATTTTCCCTTTTAAAAAGTTGTTTTAAGTCTTTCGATATTTTCTAATTGCAAGATATTTTTAAGACACATTTCCTCTCTTGAAAAAGAACTCTTGTCTTGGGAGCACTTACTGTCAGGGATAATCAAGAACTGCAGTGAGGGGTGCCTGGGTGGCTCAGTGGGTTAAGGCCTCTGCCTTCAGCTCGGGTCATGATCTCAGGGTCCTGGGATCGAGCCCCACATCGGGCTCTCTGCTGGACGGTGAGCCTGCCTCCTCCTTTCTCCCTCTCTGCCTGCCTCTCTTCTCTGCCTGCTTGTGATCTCTGTCAAATAAATAAATAAAATCTTCAAAAAAAAAAAAAAAAAGAACTGCAATGAAAAGTAACATTTTAAATTCATTATATTGACCATGGTAGTGTAAAAGAAAAGAGGCATTTTTGACTTAATGTTCATCTTAACCACATCCCCTGTATGTGTCTGTGTCTGTATATGTATGAAGGCATGTGTGTATTAAATATGTATATGTATTTCTAATTATTATTTCAGCCCTCTTCCCAAAAGGACTCTGTGGCTACAGAATGGTGTAGGTTTTGTGACCGTGCAGTTTCCGTCATGTTATCACAAGCCTCCTGCCCTGTTCAGGTTTCACGAATGGCTAAAATAAGTGACTCAGAATGTGTAGATGAACATACACTGTGACCCTTCAGTTACATTAATCTTACGTTGCAGTTTGTATAAAATAAACGAAAGCCCTATTTAACAAGTATTTATATTCAAGTTTTTGTCTATTTTTAAAGGAATTATGAGTATTGGAATTTATAGAAAGTGTTCTTGTGCTTATTTTTACAAGTAACATTTAAACATTGCTGCATTCTCAGCAGGATTAATGACAAGGTCCTCATTGATAGGTCCTCTTGTTCATTCTCATCTTAAGTGGAAATAAGCCTTAAGAAAATCTGCTGATTTTCTTTCCTCCTTCCATGTCTGTATTAGCATGGTGAATAATGTTGTTTCTGGGTTCATCATTATTTGATGTGCTATTGGACTTTTGTGTGCTGTTGGACTGTGTTTATACAGTACCTTCTCTAAAACAAAGTGTATTTTGTTACCTCCCCTTACTTTTTCCTCTAAAAGGGTACTGTTGCAAGCAGTGCCACATATCAGTCAGTAGACATACTTCAAGCTTTTTTAAAGTCAGTTGCTAATGAACTTTACATTTCCCATCGTATTTATTAAATAATTTTTGTGTACATTATACTATGCGGAGAGCTTTCTGCCTAGCAAGCAGGTCTTGTTTCTAATACCAGTTCTGGTTAGTTGATGATTGGTTTAACGCACTGCTTTGAGAATTCTTATGCTATAACCATCTCTGCATGTTTAGCAGAACGGAGTACCTTGATTGATTGGTGCTGTGTGACCATGAACGTTGGATGGAAGAGTGGTGGCATACATAACTGGATGGGGATGTATGGATATATTAGACCTTTGATTCATTCCTTCATATGTGAAGATTATATACAATTGTTTTTCTGAATTCACTTGAAACCACTTATGATTTTCTGTATTGTTATTCATTCTGACTCTTCTCTACCAAGGCAGAATTAATCATTCCTTTATTGTTGCTAGAGTAGCCCTTTACTACCTTAATTTTAACACTTATTCATTGTTAATCATTTACTTGTCTGGCTCCACTATGGATTGTGAGCTTCTTAAAGGAAAGGACAGTATTTTATTTATCTGTACATTAACCCTTGAACCACATGGGTTTAAACTGCATAGGTCCACTTACATGCAGTGTTTTTTTTCCATAAATACAGTACAGTATGATAAAATGTATTTTCCTTATAATTTTCTTAACATTTTCTCTTCTCTAACTTACTTTATTGTAAGAATATGGTATATAATACATATAACATACTAAAATGTATTAATTGACTGTTTATGTTTATGTTTTTGTTGCCAGTAAGGCTTCTGGTAAACCATAGGCTCTTATTTTGGGGGAGTCAGAAGTTACATAATGGATTTTTGACTGCAGGGTGTGTTGGTAACACTAACCCTGCATTGTTCTAGGGCCAACTGTGTATCCTTAATACCACTATGCCTGGTATGTGTCTCATATATTCAAAAAGTAGGATAGTTTATTATTTTCTTAATGACCTGGATGATATCTTATATGAACGATGAGACATTTATTATATTTGAAGAAGAGGTGATTAGATCTAAGTCATAGGGTACTGGTGGTGTGAATCAAAAGGAAGAGGCAGAGGCTCTGGGTAAGAGTAGACAAGTCAGTATTTTTTGGAATACAGAGGAACTTGGGGTTTGAGTCTCTTGTTTGAGAGAATGGTGGTACCATTAGAAAAAGAGGAAAGAAAGGCTAGATATGGGTGGGAGGAGTATGGTTTTGGAGTGATTGGATTTTGATCAAAAACGTTTGTATGATTTAAATGGAGCACTGGAGGTAAGAATTTGGTAGTTTGGTTAGTTGGATAGCTTCCTCTGTTATATGCTCCATAGCACCTTACTTTATTATAATTGTTCAGTGTCCATCTTTCCAGTTACCTGAGCTCCAGTAGCACAGGGAACATGTGTGATTCAAAGCTGTATCCTCAGTTACAAACATAATTTATTGGTATGTGGCAGGCACTCACTAAGTAATTGTTCAGTGCCTTAACTTCTACACTACTAGTTGACTTAAATTGTATCCAGTGTTGCCTTCAATTTATATTGCCGATTAGGATTACTAGTTTTAAAATTATTTGGATAATTGCTTTTCATAGAGTCATTGGAATTTTGAACTTGAGATCTTAGAAATCTTTGGTACATCCCCAAGTTGGATGCTGGAAAGGTGAAGTCACCCTACCCAAAGTCATTGGACCACACTCCAGATGTAGCTACATACAGTATTTACTGATGGGGAGAACCATAGTTTTTTATTCAAAGAAATATGCATACAGTGTTTATCTTTCAGGCTAATAAAGCGGGGCTGGGGAATAGCATGATGGCTTGAATGGACTGTGGGATTCCATAGTGTGGCTTTCTCTTCCTTTTGTTTAGTCATTTCTCTCCTTTCCAGTACTTTGACCAGTGGCCATGGAAAAGATTAGAAAGTAGATGAAATTTTATTTGTGTTTGCTGGCCACATTAGATTTTTTTTTAGTTTCTAATGATTAACATGGGTTTCGGGTAAGCTATTGATTTTCTTTCTTCCTTCCATGACCATATTAGCATGGTGAATAGTGTTGTTTCTGGGTTCATCATTATTTGATATGCTATTGGACTTTTGTGTGCTGTTGAACTGTATTCATATAATACCTTCTCTAAAACAAAGTTTAATAAGTGGATCTGCCTGAGACCACAATCAGAAGATAAAATTTTTAAATTCACTAAGTGTCAGGGCACCTGTGTAGCTTCGTTGGTTAAGTGTCTGACTCGAATTCAGCTCAGGTCGTGATCTCAGGGTCTTGATCTCTAATTTTGACTTTATTGTCTACAAGTGTAAAATTCACCAAGTGTCTTTTTTAAGGTGTGGACATTGATCATCAGATTAAAGTAAACTTACAGTATTTTATTTTATAGGTTCCCAGAGACAGTATACTTTTGTTTAGAACAAATAACAAATATTCCCTTAATTTGAATTAGATTTTTAAAAAAACATATTATGCTTTTTTTGTTTCAGTATCAAGATAAAGAGGAAGTTGTTTTATGGATGAATACTGTTGGGCCCTACCATAATCGCCAAGAGACATATAAGTACTTTTCACTTCCATTCTGTGTGGGGTCAAAAAAAAGTATCAGTCATTACCATGAAACTCTGGGAGAAGCACTTCAAGGAGTTGAATTGGAATTTAGTGGTCTGGATATTAAGTTCAAAGGTAAGTAAACCCTAATAGTCCTTATAATACAGGTTAGATTGTAGACCAGGGTTTCTCAGTTTATGCCTTATTGACATTGGAGCCAGATAATTCTTTTGTGTGGGAGGCTGTCCTGTACTTCCAGGATGTTTAGCAGAGTTCTTGGCTTCCATCCAGTAGATGCCAGTAGCACCCTCCAGTTGTGACAGTCAAAACTGTCTTCAGGCATTGCTGATTGATCTAAGAGAACCACGGCTCTAGACTCTAAAAAATGTTTAATCTACAAGTTAAATGTATTGCATTTAGAAAAGTGTGTTAGTAGCAAAGATTTATATGGAATATTTGTAAAATAATAAATAATTGTTAATAAAATTCTACTTCCCTAACCTATTTCTTTCTGAAAAGTGATTTCTGGTAAACTCTCTAGTGACTGGCTATATGTGGTCAGGGAAGGCCTTCATAGATTCACAATTTTTGGAGGTACAGAGATATAAGGGGGTATATGGGATACTTAAAAATCTTATGTAAAGCCTCAAATCCAGACTGTACCCTTGGCTCAGAATGTATTAATCAGTATGTATTAATTTACTCTCTCAGTTCCTATAGGGTAGTGTGGTTTTAAATTTTAAGTCAGGGATGCTTGGGTGGCTTAGTCGATTAAGCATCTGCCTTCAGCTCAGGTCATGATCCCAGGGTCATGGGATCAAGTTCCCCATCAGGCTCCTTGCTCAGCAGGGAGCCTGCTTCTCCCCCCGCCCACTTCTCCCCCCGCTTGTGCTCCCCCTCTCTCTTTTTCTGACAAATAAAACCTTAAAAAAAAATTTTAAGTCAAAGACTTGTTAAAATTGGAAGAAATACTCATCTGTTTATTAAGCTGGCATCTATTTTATCAGGCCCTTTAAGTATGTTTAAACTTTTAATTTTCCTCTGTGAAATTTGCCAGAGACTGTATTTCCTGCATAGACATTTTTAACTCAGTGAGCAGAAGCCTGAGTAATTGAATTTTTACAGGATCTTTGATGAGGCATCTTGATTTTTGAATAGAGCTTGGATCTTGTAATCAGGAGCTTTGAATTTTAATCCCATTTCTTTTACTGTATTGATTTTACTGAAGTTCTTTACTCTAATTTTGACTTCATTGTCTACAAATATAAAATGAACAGTAACTGACTTCTGGTATTTTTGCACTTTATTTTTTTTTTATTTCTCTACTTTTGAGAGGAGGATGTGATTGAGAGATTTTATTTATTTATTTATTCATAGATTTCATTTATTTGAGAGAGAGCACCAGTGAGGAAGAGAGCGGGGTGGGGTGCGGAGTGGAGTGGAGCTGAGGGAGAGGGAGAAACAGACTCCCTGCTGAGCAGGTGGACCAATGTGGAGCTTGATCCCAAGATCCCTAGATCACCAACCTGACCCTAAGGCAGGGGCTTAACTGACTGAGCCACCCAGCCTCCCTGATTTGAGATGTTTTATTTTTTTAAAGATTATTTATTTATTTATTTGACAGAGAGAGATCACAATTAGGCAGAGAGGCAGGCAGAGAGAGAGAGAGAGAGAGGGGGAAGCAGGCTCCCCGCTGAGCAGAGAGCCCCATGTGGGGCTTCATCCCAGGACTCTGGGATCGTGACCTGAGCCGATGGCAAAGGCTTTAACCCACTCAGCCACCTAGGTGCCCCAAGATTTGAGATGTTTTAAAATAATATTTTAAAGATGTTTAATTTTGGTTGGTTAAATTTTATTCTTGTGTTTAGGGTATTTTTTTGTTACTGTTGTTCAAAATCGATATGTATTTGCATTCTTCTCCCCCTTTTCACTCCTCCACTGTATTGTTTGAGGTTTAATTGTAAAATTAAGTTGTAAATTTAAACCACAGGGGCCTGGCCTGTAACTTTATAAATTATTGTAAACATGCCCTGAGGCTTGTGTTTTAATTTAATCAGGTAACCTATTTAATTGCAAGTAAGGAGAAAACTTAAGACTAGATCTTGGGATCTTTGAAAACCTCAATCCTGCATTTAGTCACTTAAGTTTTTCCTTTTTCATGTCTGGTGCACATTTCTAATTTACTAGAGAGGAACCAGAGAGAGCAAATAGGTAAAAACTCTGAGTCCTACTTTGCTACCATGGACAGATTTCGTAACTTTTTGAAATCCTCGCCCTGTTTACTAAAGAAGAGTAATCATTCAGCTGTCTTTACCTTTCTTCTTTTATTAGTTCCTTGAGGTTGAGATGGAAAGATTGTCTGGATAGAGAGAAACAGTTTTCATGGGCTGTAAAAGTGGGGTTTACTTTACTTTCTGACTGAGCACCTGATGATGAAAAGAACAAGAACTGGCCAGGTGTTATTCCCCAAGAGTTGGTGGTTCCTTGGAATCTTGTCAGCTCTGTCCCTCCAACGTGGATATGCTACTAAGGGAGCTGCTAAATTAAGTGGCCCAGATGAAAAAGTACATGCTGATTAGAGTTCTCTTTCTGCTGTAGTCCCTTGCTTGCCCTATTCAAAGACATAGTTGATCATGCTTTGAAAAATGTTTTACGAGGTTTCCAGGTCATTTATACTATCATAGAATTTTAAAGGTTGGATGCACCTTAGAGATTGTGTCGTCTGATTTCCCCTTAGTGAGGCCCAGAGATGAAATGATCTGCCCAAGGCATATCACAGCGTATTAATAATACCACAGAAACTAGAACCTTTTGTTTCTATGTGAATTATAGAAATATTTATATTGTTAATTTTTCATCTCTCAAGTATTTGATTTTTAAAGGTTCTTCTGAAGACATAAGAAAATAAAATTTTGGAAATATTTTGAAACTAGGAAATACTCTACAGACACACACGCACATAGGTATACACACGCCTTTTTTTAAATTTAGTAGATTCTGTCAGGCTAAATGGAATGGTATTTCATAAAATGAAGGTCACTAAGTAGACTTTTAGGGAACTAGTAGTAGTTTTAAGTCTAATATAGGATGCCTCTTACTTGAGATTTTATGCACAATTTTTCCCCCTTAATACTTCCATTAGACAAAATACTGAATTCAGCACATTTAGAGAAAATTAAAAAGAGAAGGCAGAATTACATGGGGTATCTTTGAACCAGGCCTGAATTCATTATCTTCTGATTTTAGAGGGTACTTCTTGGAACTTGACCATTGTGGAGCGGAAAAAACAAGTCCGAGAGACTTGCTGCATCCCAGCGCTGCCTCTGCCTACCTGTGTAGTTGTGGACAAATTATTCTACCTCTTTGATCTCATTGTCCTCATCTCTGAAATGAGGGAAAGTATCTATTTGATAGAATTGTTTGATTTAAGTGAGGTAATTTATGTAGAACATTTATCAAAGTTCCTTATACATAGTTTACATTTTAAAAATGGTCATTGATATGGATACTAATAGCACATAATGTGGTTCTTTTGTTCTGACTTAATTTGGTACTAACAATTATGAAATGTTAAATTAGTTTACTGATTGTAGGATTTGATTTATCCTCAAGCTGTTGCACTAGCCTGCTGGGTACTGTAGTTAGTTATGCTAGGCAGGGACAGTGACATTCTTGCTTACTCTCGTATCCTTAGTTATTAAGACATTGTAAGCTCTCAATAAATTGTGTAGCGTCTGGACAGTTTGTGCCTATCTACTCCTTAGATAACTGGTTCACTGTGTTCTTTATGATCTGGAATAGTAGTTCCTAAGCAGGGGAGGTCACTGTCTACTCCCCTTCTCCTTCATGTGAGAACTCTTGCAGTATAATGAAGGATATTATTGAAAAATTGATGGCTTCTAAAGGATTTTTTCCTTATTGATCTTTTGAATTTCCTTTTGCTTGAATATCCCAACTTAACAGAGGGATGAAATTGTTTTGTAAGTATTTCTTCTACTTCTCTGGAGTGAAATGATAAGTGAGAGTACTACAGATAGAGAGAAATGCCAGGGGCTGGTTAGAGTCCTACATATTTCAAATTCAGTGATACTCTTTCTTGATGATTTTCATCCTCACTGTTATGAGATGTATTTTCAGATGGGGAGTTGGGGCCCAGAGGTTAAGTAACTTGTCCAAGACCCACGGATGGAAGGAGGCAGAGTAAGGATTTGAACCTAGGGAACGCAGTACTAGAGTTTGAGCTTTTAACCACTATGCAGTATGTCCTTCCAGATATCCATCTGGTGGTAAAGGCCTGACTGCCAAAGAGTGGGGAAAGGGCTGGGGAAGTGGCAGGTTCTTTCATTCAGCCTAAAGATTTTTATTTAAGTTAATCCCTCCACCCTGTTTTCAGTCCCTGGATTCTACTCTCCCTGCTGTCTCTAATTCTGCAGCCTCTGTGGTGGAGTCCTCTAGGAGAAGGTGCCTCTGGTCTACTGTAGGGGGGAGTTGAGCTTCTTCATATAGCTTTGTAATGAGTGGAGAAGAGACTTGGGCATCCAAGCCTTCCATAAACATATTTTTATACATTTCCCCTATGTGTTCAGCCCTACATCTGTTCCCTACTTTTTGATATGTGTCTCAAGTGTCTCTTGGGTTCTGTGACACCCCCTTTCTTCTGTTATGGTTTCCTCTGCTTTTTTCAATTTTTCTGCTTTTTTCAGATTTTTTTCTGCTTTTTTCAGATTTTTCAATTTTCAAAAAATATGTTCAGATCTTTTCTTACCATCTTCTTTTTGTCCTTGTGTACTACACCCCTTTTATTCCTTTATTGACATTTTAATGGAGTTTGAAGAGGGAAGAACTAGATACTTATGGTTGTTCTGCCTTATTTAATTGGAAGTCTGGAAACTCGGTGCCATATTTTGTTCTCCTGGTTTCAACCAAAGTGTTTTAGCCAGGCCAAATAATTTGAATCTTGTACTGAATTTTGAATCTAGGTATTTTGTATTCTTGGTGTTGGCAGTCCTTAAACCTTGTGCTAACTGCAAATTTGAATAGTGTGGGCTTTTTATATTCTTGCTCAAGCCACTGATAACATTGTTCTACTCTAGATAATCTTTTCTCCCACAAAAGAATGTGTATGTATGTATTTTTTTCTGATTTTGATGTGATATAGCATCAGTGTACAAAATTTAGAAACTGCAGAGAAATATAAAGAAGAAAATAAAAATGATCTGGATGTAATTACCATTAATATTTCTTCCATCCTTCTTTCTTTACATTCATTCACATTATTTAGAGTTTTAAAAAATTGGGTTCATGCTATATATGTGATTTTTTAAAAAATTGTAACATATGGTGTTTAGTATTTGTCAGATACTAACTACTTACTAACTCCTAATAAGTTATATGTAAATTAGTTTTTACTCTTCTTATTTTAACATCTATGGGCTTATCTTCATATTGTTAATTACTTTAAAAAATATGTTTATATAGTATTCTGCAACTTGGATATTGTAATTTCCCCCATTTCCCAGTTGTAAGATATTCTGATTATTTTCCTTCCTTCATTCTTTCCTTCCCTCCTCTCCCCTCCCCTTCCCTCCCCTCTCCTCTCCTCTCCTTTTCTATCTTTTCCTTTCCTTTCTCTTTCCTCCCTTCATTCCTTTTTTTTTCCCCTGCCTTTTTTTCCTTTTGGAAATAATGCATTTGGCTACCCTAGCACATAAGTATTTTAATGCATCTCTGCTCTTTTATTAGGATAAATTCTTGAAAGTGGAATTACAGAATCAAAGGATATAAACATTTTTAAGGCAGTTTTTTTTTTTTTAAGGCAATTCTTGATGCATATTGCCAATTAGCCATCTAGAAGAATTATACTGTTTCTATTGCAGATAGGTTGGTCATTTAATCGATACTCATATATATGCTTAACATGACTGTACCAGATTTTCCAGTCCATTTTGTTGGTCATTCAGCAGTTTTTAAATGCTCACTGCCTCCCAGCAGCGTGGTAAGCTCTGGATGTACAAAGTTGCACCAGAAGCCCTGGCTTCAGGGGTTCATGGGTTCTCTGAAATTGTACACTTAGTTTTGTGTGAATGGGGAACATTTTGGGAGGGGCGAGGAAGATATAACTTTCATTGGATTCTCAAAGGGATGTGTGGCCCAAGGAAACAGCAGTGTGAATGTATTGACACTTTTAATCCTTAAAACAACTCTAGGAAGGAGATAGCATAGATGTTATCTCTGTTTTATGGCTGAGGGATCTGAGGTTCACAGAAGCTAAATGAATTTTACTCACATAGCTAATACATAGTAGAACCCAGACTAAAACTCACGTTTATGCCCATTTTTTTAAAAATCAATTTGTCTATAGTGATTTCATGAAAGACTGTCCAGTGCTGTTGAATTTAAAGTAGAGCATTTGTGGTTTCCATTTTGGTAATGCTATCAAAAGAGAAAGCTAATAAAGCTAGACGTGATTTATTCTTAGAGAACTCAAATAATTAACCACATTCTTTTTTCAGTGTTTTCACTGTCTGTTCAGTTCCTAGTCTGGAGTGTTATTGTGAATTGATGACAGACTTATTGGTAGGTAGTTGGTGGGTAGTTTCCAGGAGCTACACTTGATTTCTGCTTGAAAAATCAGTATTAACAGTTGCCTTCGGTTTTGTATTTTTCCCCTGTGTAATGTATTTACATTGGTGAAATCTTAATGGTATCCTCTTCAGAATTCCTAGGTGTGTATTTCATCTGAGAAAGATACGCCCTTTTATAATTTAAAAGCAGTGATTTATGGCTATAGAGTTTTTGGATTGTTTTCCAGTTCTGTAGAATGCTGAATAATGATTGGGCATATTCAGGCACATTACATTAGTTCTCTTCAAAGTGGATCCCTCCTGAGAGAAATGCTGTTTTAGTTGAGCAACCAGACTCTTCAATTATTTGTGATGTTTGTATTTGCCCACATGCCTGCAAGAGGAATTTCATTAACATATGATCAACCAAGATCCTTTGTCTAGCCTGCCATAAAGATAGGTTTTTTCCCATTGACCACGTTTCTTTACTAGATTTTACATCAGTGAAAGATACTCTTCAAGACCTCTTTGTGAATCATTCTGAGATAACTCTGCTCAGAAATTTCATTTGTTTATATTGGCATTTTCTCCTACACACACACACACACACACACACACACACACACAGACACACAGACACCCTAATCATACACAGATGCATGTATATGTACATACTATAATAAACTTTGTGTCTTCCTTTGCCAAATAAGTGGAAAATCATCTTAAAATTTGCTAAATTTTTTGTTTATTTGTTTAGCGCCTGCAGAACAGGCATAGCTGGGGATGCAGTCAGTATTGACATAGCTCTTAAGACCTAATGATCTTTTGAGGAAGTAAGATACTGGTATGAGGTTGTAAGTGGTGTAGACCTAGGTACCAAAGGAAGATATGGAGAGAAAGCCATGGGACTTAGGAGAAAGGGACAGGCTGTGGGGTTTGAGAGGTGTGAGAGGTGGGGAATCAAGGATTACTCGTGGAGGAGAGGGTAGGGGGTGGGACGTATTTTAGGGTGGACATTTGTGGTGGACTTTCCAGCATAGGCAAAAAAAATCCAGAGGCCAGGAGAGCACAGAATGTGTGGCATCTGCAGGTAGTGGAATGTGGCTGGAATATAGGGAGAGAGAATGAGAGATGAATGGTTAGGAGAGAGCTGAACACGGTTCACACTGTGAGGAATCTTAAAAGCTTTGCGCAGGTCAGTGCCATACTGTAGATCTCAGAACTTCGTACATAACACTGCCACGTTGTTAATGGCAATTGTCAGTGACTGTCTGATTTTAGCAGCAGGGGATTTGGTGGCTTTGCAGAGTTTTGCTGTGAGGTCTCCCACAGCTGTTTGTTGCTACCGAAGCCTGGACCTTCCTGTGGTTCTCTTTCTCCTCTCGTTGCTGTAGTTGCCTGCTGTCCTTTGTGCATTATCACACTCCATGGAAATCCTATCTGGGGACCTCTTGGTACCAGTTCTCCTAGCTCCTGCTGGAGGAACCCTTTATAGCCACCTCATGGCCTAATCCTCCCTCCGTTCTCTTCTCAGCCTCAGTTTTTGCTCTGAGAATCCTAAATTTCTCATGGCCTAAAAGGGCCTTTGATAAAAAGGAAAAATGTATGGGAGCCATTGTTGCTGGAAACAAGAAAGCAATGATCTTCTCATACTTTGGGAGTAGGAGTATTTCCTTATTCCTTCTTTATGGGGCTTTAGTGTTTCCATCTTGGTGGTGTGGTTTTGGGGTACCCACTCTGAGCTGAGCTATATTATGGAGAAACTTTCTCTCTTGTTGAGGGTTGGGGAGACAAGTTGCTAGTGTCTGGAGTTATAACTCAGATTGCTATTTGTCATGGAACTAATACCATAGCTGGCCACAATCATGGTTCAGTTATAGTGCACATTTAAGAAGTTTTAATCAGCATTTAAGAAATTTAACATTGTTTCTTGGGGGGAATTGTATTTCAAGTTCTAAACAACCAATAATACAGTACAGGAGAACTTAAACAACTATGCTTTCTTTTTTGTTGTTAAGATTTATCTTTTATTCTAATTGTGGAAGTTATATACAAAAAATAATTTCCGTGGACATCTAGAGTGTTTGCAGGTTTTTTGGATTTTGTTTTGTTTAGAAACTAATGATCATAAGCACATTTTTTTCCATTGAGAAATAATGACATGTATCAGTGTATAAGCCTAAGGCATGTAGTGTGATGGTTTGATTTACATAGTGTGAAATGATCACAAATAGGTAGAAAGAAGAGAAGAAAAGAATGAAGAAAAAGATTTTCTCCTTGTGATGAAAACTCTTAGGATTTACTCTTGAAGACCTTCCTATATATCATGCCGCAGTGTTAGCTGGAGTCATCGTGTTGTACTTTACATCCCTAGTGCTAATTTATAAGCACATTTTTGAGAGGTTTGTAGGTTAGAGACCATCTGAACAATATTGTGGTAGCAGTATTTTTGAAAGCAGTCAGGAGTTTATAAATGAATCGTCTCTAGGGGACCTTTGGGTACTTTATAAACTAACACCTGCTAGAGAGAGATTTATATTTTAATCTTTCTAATTATGAAGAGTCACTGGGATTCCTCATAGAATCTATGGCCTCTAGTGACTTGTATCTCTAAGAATGTTAAAATGAATTTGTATCTCAGAGATATTATAGCTAGAAATTGTTCTATTTAGGATCATAGTTTTGAGTTTTTGTATATGTTAAGTGAAAACTTTCTTATGTGTCTTAAGCTTTTTTATTTTTGTTTTTTTTAAACCAGGTTACTCATTTAAAATTATTTCATCTGGGACACCTGGGTGGCTCAGTTGGTTAAAATTATTTCATCAGTGTTCTTCTATAAAAGGGAAAAAATTATATACCGAACCCTCATACTTATCACCCAGATTCAGCAATTATTAATACAGATTTTAGCTTCAGGAGATGTTGGCTTTTTCTTTGCTATTTTTCCTATAACTATCTTGCAAACCAGTATGCTAATTTGCAATTTTTACATTATACAGATGATGTGATGCCAGCCACTTACTGTGAAATTGACTTAGATAAAGAAAAGAGAGATGCATTTGTCTATGCTATCAAAAATCACTACTGGTACCAGATGTACATAGATGACTTACCAATATGGGGTAGGTATTATATTGTGTGTTATATTTAAGGTTTGGGAATATTTGCCTAATAAACACTACTTATGTAATGAGTCTTAAGGTGTTTGATTGTATTCTGAATCAGTAAATGTGTTTTTGGTATTTTCCACAGAATGATTTTATGGTCCCCTATTACTTGAAGTGGTTTTAACATTGCTAAACCTTGTATGAAACTACCTCAAAATAAGACTTTTATATAGTGTAACTTTTAAGATTCAAGGAATTAAAAAGTATTTTGAACAGTTGGAAATATCCTCCCTTCCCCCATTTTTTTGTATCTTATTTTGACTTATTCTATCAAATACAATCAAAGGAACTAAATAGGATTTTGAAGTTTTATTTTGGCTTTCTCTCATGGGGAACTGGTAGTACAGTTTTTAGATAAGACAGTCTCCTGAATTACTTGTTTCAGTATTTCCTATGTTATTTTCCAAAACACTATATGTTTACAGTTTTTTTCATGGGTTTTTAAGATTTTTATTTATTTATTTATTTATTTATTTATTTTTTAAAGATTTTATTTATTTATTTCAGAGGGAGAGAGTGAGAGAGAGCATGAGAGGGGAGAAGGTCAGAGGGAGAAGCAGACTCCCCGTGGAGCTGGGAGCCCGATGCGGGACTCCATCCCGGGAGTCCAGGATCATGACCTGAGCCGAAGGCAGCCGCTCAACCAACTGAGCCACCCAGGCGCCCAAGATTTTTATTTTTAAGTTGTTTCTACACCCAGCATGGGGTCAGACTTACAACCCCAAGATCAAGAGTCGCATACCCTACTGCCCCACTGAGTCAGCCAGGTGCCCCTAAAAATTTTTATTGTTTTAGCTCTTATTTATCTGTATTAATGGAGAGGAACTATGGCATAGTTAATACAAACCTGTTTAAAATCCAAACTTTGTATTGGACTTGATAAATTATTTTATTTTATTTTTTTAAAGATTTTATTTATTAATTTGACAGAGATCACAGGTAGGCAGAGAGGCAGGCAGAGAGCCCGATGCGGGGCTCGATCCCAGGACCCTGAGATCATGACCCGAGCCGAAGGCAGAGGCTTTAACCCACTGAGCGCCCCTTGATAAATTATTTTAGATTTTTTTTTAAAGATTTTATTTATTTATTTATTTATTTGTTAGAGAGAGAGAGAGAGCACAGGCAGACAGAGTGGCAGGCAGAGGGAGAGGAAGGAGCAGGCTCCCTGCCGAGCAACGAGCCCGATGTGGGACTCGATCCCAGGACGCTGGGATCATGACCTGAGCCGAAGGCAGCTGCCCAACCAACTGAGCCACCCAGGTGTCCCAGATTTTTTTTTTTTTAAGATTTTATTTATTTATTAGTTAGAGCGAGCAAGCACAGGCAGACAGAGAGGCAGGCAGAGGCAGAGGGAGAAGCAGGCTCCCTGCTGAGCAAGGAGCCCGATGCGGGACTCCATCCCAGGACGCTGGGATCATTACCTGAGCCGAAGGCAGCCGCTTAACCAACTGAGCCACCCAGGCGTCCCTATTTTAGATTTTTTAAGGATATATTTACATGTAGCTTTGCAGGGGAACAATATTAGGGAAAGGAATTACATCTATGTACTGTTGAAATGAGTTAGCAAGTCAGTATAAAGTAAGTGAATATTCCAAAAGGGGCGGAAAAAAAACCCTGGGTAGTTGTGTACTTACTGCAATTGGCAGGGCATTTGGGGATCACAGTTGCTCTTTGTCCCTTTGTTTCTCATATGGGCGACAGCTTGCAAGACACAGGGCTCTGCCAGAGGTGTACTAGTGACCGGGTAGGTCCCATAGCTGGTTTGGCTGCATGAAGATGGTGAACTTGTTAAGAATCTGATTAAATTGTTTTTAAATGCAAAGCACAGTGAGCTATCAGTGCATTTGATCGTTTGATCGTATTATTCTCTTAGTTTAGTTTTGTTTTTTTCCTTTGGACACCTGTTCTTATATATAATGAATATTTTAGTTCTTAAAATTGTTAGCAGACTACTATATTTGTGAGCAGCAAACTGAAATACTGAAAATATCAGACAAGAGTTTAATGTAGTGCGAAGATAAAATTTGTAAGAAAGTCAATCTCAAGATATAATTGTATGCATCATTGCTACTCTGTTGCATGTTAATTAGGTATAAATAGTAAGCATTTCATATAAATGACTGTAATTAGTATTACATTAACACAGACATTTCTGTGATCAGCAAGGGTAGCAAGAAGATGTGCTGAATATTCACTCAAGATTTCTGAGCCTGTAGTTCAGGAGAACCCATTAGTCAGGGTCTCCTCTTTTTTTGGTGAGAGAGCAGGTTCCTCCCGTGCTCTTTTCCATTGCTTTTGGGTTTCTTCTCGGGAACCTTAGGGTTTTTTTCAGTTATTTCTGTGGGTCCCCTTAGCAACATGGCAACTGTGCTTTCCTGTCCTAAAATAAGTCTTTTTTAGCCCTGGGATTCTAGGGTCTGCCATGTTTAGGAGAGTACATTTGGGTGTCCGAGAATGTCTGAACTATGGGAATTCTTGGCAGAAGGAAAATTCTTATTTGTCTTTTTATGGGGTAAGTGTTTCCGTGTCTTTTAAAAGCCCCATAGAGAATAGCTTATTAGGTGTAATTGTGTCTCCACTCCCAGAGTTTTCAGTGTAGATAGGTAAATAAACATTGGTGAAATTAATTATTAGAAAGATTTCATTATCCCTCTGCAACCCCAAACGTAATGATTAACAAATTCCTTGAATTTGTATCAATTTGAGAGAAATTTTTTTATTAACTTTGGTTAATAAGCAAACAAGCTTAAAAGGAAGAAATGATCTTTTCTTCCCCTAATACTTTAATGAGATGCATTGACCAAAGAGGGAAGGCCCTAGGGAGTCACTTTTAGTGGATGAGGCTCTTGGGACGTCTGTAGGCTTGATAGATAGATAGACATAGATAACTAGCTGACAGTATGAGGGTATAAGAGGTAGATCTCAGCTACACCTGTTATCCTGACACTGTTTGGGTCTTCTTTCAGTATCCCAAACTATGATCAAAATTGTCATTTTAGGGGTGGCTGGGTGGCTCAGTTGCTTAAGTGTCTGCCTTCAGCTCAGGTCATGATTCTAGGGTCCTGGGATCAAGCCCTGTGTTGGGCTCTCTGCTCAGTGGGCAGTCTGCTCCCCACTCTCCTTCTACCCCTCCCTTCCTGCTTGTGCTCGCTCTCTCTCATAAATAAACAAAAAATCTTAAAAAAAAAACAACACCAAAATGATCATTTTAAACTAGTACCTCATTAACATTTGTCTTCAATGTTCCTTTTGTTTTGGTGATTTCCCAAGGATAGGTCCAGTACTTGAAGCATAAAGAGGAGGCATTTTAAGTTTTGGTATTGATACACACATATGTGCAGCTTACTTAGGAAAGTGTAGATCTCAGGCTATTAGAGAATGTACTGTATTGGGCCTCTGGAGAACTTGGCTTTAATTTTAGTTTGACTACTACTAACTGGGTGACTGTGGCAGATGATGATCATACTTCCTTGAAATTTTCAGGAATTAGGAAGTAATAAGGTGATAATTGTACAATGAAGGTGATACTCATGGCAAAGCATGAACTTTGAGGACTAAATTAGTGAATGGATTTTGCTGACTGTTCATGGCATGACCATGGTTTATGTTTGCCAAGTAGTCTTTTTAAATTTAATTTAATTTTTTCAGTGTTCCAAGGTTCATTGTTTATGCACCACACCCAGTGCTGCATGCAATACATGCCCTCCTTAATACCCACCACCAGGCTCACCCATCCCCCGACCCCCATCCCTTTTCAAAACCCTCACTTTATTTCTCAGAGTCCACAGTCTCTCTCGTGCTTCATCTTCCCCTCTGATTTCCCCCAATACACCTTTCCTCTCCTTCTCCTAATGTCCTCCATGTTATTCCTTATCCTCCACAAGTCAGTGAAACCATATGACAGTTGACTTTCTCTGCTTATTTCACTCAGTGTAATCCTCTAGTCTTGTCCATGTTGATTTACAAAAGTTTGGTATTCATCCTTTCTGATGGAAGCATAATACTCCACTGTATATATGGACCATATCTTCTTTATCCATTCGTCTGTTGAAGGTCTGCCAAGTAGTTAATAAAGAGTAGAAGTCCAGCCTGTACTTTTGTGCTTTTCTAACGGTGAAGAATATGCTTGTTTATAAAAACTTCTTTAATGGGCTTTTAGCTTCTAACATATTTTAAACATTAAGCGATCTTACCTTGTATAAAGTGTTATTTCTTTTGTAGGTATTGTTGGTGAAGCAGATGAAAATGGAGAAGATTATTATCTTTGGACCTATAAAAAACTCGAAATAGGTTTTAATGGCAATCGAATTGTTGATGTTAATCTAACTAGTGAAGGAAAAGTGAAACTGGTTCCCAATACTAAAATCCAGATGTCATATTCAGTAAGTATTAAAATGTATAAAGGAAGAAGTGTTTGTGACCTAATGGCAACAGTTAGGTGTGTTTTACTACTTTAATAAATGAAAATAAGGTACAACAAAATATTATTAAGATCGGTATTTCCTTAATTTATATAAGTAAGCCTTCTGAAAGCAGGGAGATTTGCTTCAGGTCTGTATTAGAGAATTTCGACATTTGCAGGACTTACCATTGGCTACAGCAAAGTTTACCATTACAACTGAGCAGTTAGAGCTAAGCCAGCCATGTCTTTTCATGGTTACATTTTTAGATTGCAGTATACCTTGTTGTTTCTCTTTCCTTTTTACTGTTGCAGATAGAGATGATGCTGTATTGAAAATTGCTGGATGGGTATAGTTTACCATGTTTTGCTTTATCAGTTGGAATAAGATACTCCTGCAGAGTAAGAGCTTGTCAGAGCTCTTTGCAACTGTCAAGTTAATTCTGTTCCATTAGGATTAAAAGTAGTGGAAAGAAGAAAAATCTGATGTAGGTAGCCTCTCTCTTTGCCAGTTTTTTCCCTGATAACTGGAATGAATCCATTGCTAGTAGCCAGTTTTTGAAAGTTTTTTTTTTCACTCATGCATATGTTACTAGTGCAAATGATATTTATGTAACTGAACTTTCAAAGAAGTTTGATAATTGTAAAACTAATGCGATCTAAAGTCAAAAATGGGTGGATTCTTATTTTAATTGGCCTAGTTAATTCAGTTCTTACCGTATTTATCAGGTAAAAGTATACAAGTCAGCAATAGTTAATAGTCCTTGAAAACTGAAATGATCCCTCCAAGTCAAGTTGGAAGTTCTGTTAATACAGAGAGAAGAAAATTGGTTAGTTTTTTATCTTATGTGTTTCAGCTTCTCAAATTGGCAGTAACTTCCCACCATTTCTCTAGTTTCTTGTTCCAAGTGTCCAAATCTTTCCTAATTTTGCTCAGGGTTTTGTTATGAGCTCATTAAATTTGTTTACTGGCCTTTACTTTTAAGTGAAAAAAATTTTTTTTCAGGTGAAATGGAAAAAGTCAGATGTAAAATTTGAAGATCGATTTGACAAATATCTTGATCCGTCGTTTTTTCAACACAGGGTAGGTAAATTGTGTGTTTTGAGACATTCATTGTGTGCTCGGTCAGTTTAACAAACACTAACAAGCATCTGCCATATGCGGGCACTGTGCTAAGGCCGTGGAGTTCAGACACATTGGACTTGTGATTTCACATGTAAGCTTAGAGTCCTAGGGTGATAGAGAGTTTTAGGGGAGCAGTCAAAAGCCCTTTTCATCATGCTTATGCTTAAAACCAGTTTTGAGTAACACAGGAAAGATAAAACAAACCAAAAGCCAGAATTTTACTTTTTTATTAATGATGCTGGTACTGAAAAATGTGACTTACATTGTGAGCAGGTGGCCTTCTTAATATTGAGACTCAGAATTTGACTTCTTGCGCTCGGTGCTGGGTTATTTGAAGCTTCTGTATATGAGTACCTGCCCCTGAGAAACTTAAAATGTGCAGAAACAGAGCAGAATATGTGCATCGTCTAGAAGGGAAGAGATGAGAGTGGAGTGAGATGAAACTTTTGCTGGTAGAAGTCTTTCCACATAAAAAGGAACATCAGGACTGGGAAGAAATGCCCCCACTTCCCACCAGCAGATTCAAGATGGAGCTCAGCTTGTACGTCCACTGGCATTGTTTCCGGTTTTGTACAGATGGTAACTTTGGTTTTTTATAGAGAAAAATGGATTTTATTTTAGTGGTTTCCTCCTTCAAGGACGGAGATGAGAAGACAATGGAGGATAACAGAGTATAAGGGGATATATCCATTCTTCTGACTTTCTTCCTGACTTGCCTCTTCTGTCTTCTGATCTGATCTTTTAGACTAGAATTCTGAAGTTTATTGGTAATCTAAGTTTTTGTGGTCTAGTATTCATATCATTGCTGCCAGACTTCACCAGAACCTCTCACTACCTCTAATCTTCCTTTGGGTCCTAGCATGTTAACTCCTGGAGCTAAAATTTCCTCCCCAACCTCCTCCACTTCCCCTACCCCTAGAGTGTTCTCTTCAGATGTCATATTCATACAGTCTTGAACATTGTTGAGGTATAGGCAAAATAACTTAAATGTTTAGATAATACTCAAAAATATGAGGGCTCTCAACTGACATTTTCTACTGGAATACGTGAGCCTGCCTTGTTTCTTATGCCATTGGGTGTTGATAACTTGAAGGAAAGGCTGCCATTTGGCATTTTCACTAGATAGAACAAGGTCCCATATTTCTCCTTTCAGCAGTTATTAACTGAGCACCTGCTATGTGTCAAGCATGGTACTAAGTAAGTGGAGTACATTAGAGAATGAAAGTCCAAGATCTGCATTCTTTTGGAGCTTACCCTTCTAGTAGGGGGAGACACATAATAGACATACTAAGTTAAGGGTATAGTGTGTTCAAAGATATGTCCTTCAAGAAAGAGCAGTGGAGCAGGAGTACCACAGCTGAGGCTAGTTGTAGTTTGACTGTGGTGCCTTTGGGGTCAAAACTTGAAGGAGTTGATGGAAGTCAGGAATATGGATATGGGGGGTGGCGGAAGAGTATTCCAGGCAGGGGCAACACCTTTGAAAAGCCTGTTAGGTGGGAATGTGCTTGGGGAGCTTGAGAATAGCAAGGAGGCCAGTGTGGCTGGAGCAGGGGAGAGGAGGAGGGGTGGATGAGGTCAAAGAGTAGTGGGAGCTAGACTATCCATGGCTGCTGGGGAGCCTTTGAATGCAAAGAGGGGCCCGGTAGTGTGTTTTCCATAGGGAATGACAAATTGCATTTTTTAAAAAGGATCACTCAGGTTATTATGTTGAAAAGAGGCCATGTGGGGGGAGGGGAAAAGCAGGGAGACTAAGAGGCTGTTGCAGTAGTGCAGTGAGAGGGGAAGTGGCTCAGACCAAGGTGTAGTGGGGGAGTTGGTGAAAAGGGGTTAGACTGTGAGCTTATCGTGAAGGGGAGAGCCAGCGGGATTTCCTGATGGAGAGCAAGATAAAGAAAGGTTGACAAGAACTCTACAGAGTTTTTGGCCTGAGCAACTATTAGTTAGAGCCACCATCACTGAGGCAGAGTCCGTATTTGGAGAAGGTGCGGAGGGGAAGCTCAGAGTACAGTTTGGGACATATTGGTTTTGAAGTGTCTTAAGACATCCAAATGGAGATGCTTAGCACTGAGACCAGTATATTAGTCCGGGGTTCAGGAGAGGTGTCTGGGCTAGAGATAGGGATTGTGTAGCCATTGGCATATAGATGGTATTTAATAAAGCCATGAGATTGGATGTGGTTACCAAGGAAGAGTATAGAGTAGAAGTAGAAGGGGACTAAGGACTGAGTGCTTGGGGGCGGTAAGAAAAGATTCGGGAGAGTAGGTGAAACCACTTCAGGCTCTGGGGAGATCCCAGTAAGGTAGGAAGGGAAAGCTTTTGTGGTGTTCTGGAAGCCAAGAGAAGAAAGTGTATCATGGAGGAGAGGGAGATTAGTTCTGTATTGTTGCTGCTGGGTCAGGTAAGGTGAAAGTGACTTTCAGATTCATTTGGAGTCATCTATAAACTTGACAAAGAGTGGTTTGGGGGCAGTGGTGGGGCAGGATCTGAACAGAGCATGGAGGAGAGGAGTTGGAGACTGCAAGTTTGGCAGCTAAGGGGAGCAGAGGAATGGTGTGGTAGGAAGTAGGAAGGATGGAGTTGGAAGATTTTATTTTGAGATGTAAGAAACACGTTTATACATGGAAGGGTTCAGCAGCGAGTGCAAAACTGACAGTGCAGAAAAGAGAGGGGAGAATTCCTGCATCCAGTTCCTTATGTAGGCAGGAGGGGCAGGGTCTCCTGGCTGACAGTAGGGATGGTTTCTTAGACTACCAACACAGGCTCAGGAGCTTGAGCTGGACACACAGTGTTGCTGCCACCCACCTAACTGCGGGCACAACCCTCCGTTCCTCAGCTTTCTGCCTCCTCCATAGTAAAGCACAGATTGTAGTACTGTGCACTGTTGGGATATTCCATTCGATAGTGCACATAAAGCCCTTAGTTCCGGTTGGACACATAGCTGGTACTTAGTGAGTGGTACCACTTGGGTATGTATTTCTCCAATGTCCTCAAATTTGTGACGAACCTCAGGTGCTGCTTTTGGGTTAGCAACACTAGGGGGTGCTGGAGTCAACAGTTCATAAGATTAGTAAGCCTTTTGTGACATCTGGTTTCTTCATTATTTTTAAGAAATACTTCCCTTGCTATAATAATTTTGAAATCGTAACAGCATTTTGTAATTTTTGGAATAAAAGGATATTATAAAATGTCAGGTTAATGGTAGTACCTTATAAGGGGTATTGGTTTAAAGTTTATGTCTTAGATTAGAAAATAGCAGGGAGCTTTGTTAGAAAGTTTTGTATTTTAGGTGTATCTTTCTTATTATTAAATAGTAACTATATAAAACTACTTTTCAGAAATTTGATAAATTGAAAAAAGATACGAAACATAAATATAATTTTTTCTCATCTTTTTTTGGATCATTAATTTCTCAGGGTGAGTACAAAATCAAATCTGGAAAAGTCTATAATTATAGACTGCTTTTATAAATCTTGAATGATACTTTAATGATAAACTTAAATCTTACATAACCCTTTTTTGCAAATATTTCAGAATGTAATGCATTCATCATTTCCTTTATAACTTCAGTAGATATTCAATAAATAAATTATTAAATATAGGAAAAAATGATTTTATAAAGAGGCAGAGACAATTGGCTATCTCCTGTTTTTCAGGGAGAGTCACAGAGTTTGTCCCTTGCCTGAAGCCTCAGGGTGGGGAACAGAGCTAGGGCTGCCCTTCACCCTAGTGCACATACTTAGCATATTAGCTCAAGTTAAATCTTCTGCGTATGTACCTGTAGAAATTTAGAGCAGGAGTATATCTATGAATAATGGAATATGTAGATGAGAGGTTTTATGGAGATAAGAAGATAGGAAAAATGAAGGAACGAAAGATCATGCAAACACTTTGAAAGATAATAATACAACAGTTTACAACTTGTAAATTTTCCATATGCTTTACATTTATTATATTATTTGAACTATATAACCACTCCAGAGAGTAGATACCATTGTAGATGGGGACCTTTGGCAGTTGCTGATGGCTGGGTAAAGGTGCAAATTTAGGGGTGCTAAATGAGAAGGAGGATAGCGCCTTAGGGAATGGAAGAGATGCAGAGTCTAGCAGAAAGACTGATTTAAGAGTGGAACAACTTCTAGGAGATTGACAGAAGGAATGAGAGGCTAGGAGAAAAATGCAGGAAAATAAATGAAATTGGGGCCTTGCTGAGAGAAAGAAATTTTGGAACTATCCTTCAGGAACTTTTGAGAATTAAAATATAGAAGAATTTGAAGTCAGATGCACTGAGTTCTGAGATGCACTCTAGATAGGGTACCTTGGGATTATAAACCAGAATCTGGACATAATTCTGTGACATACGGGTGAGTGAATCAAAGTCAAGAGTCTTGGGAACACTGGGACATAATGGGGTACCTTATTGTTCTCTGTACCATGGAGAGCTCATGTAGAAGGGAGCAAATAAGGGTGTTAATAGGATAGAGAAGATGAACTGGATGGACGAAGTGAAGCATATCATTCCAGAGGGTGGCTTAGATCCATGGCTGTCAACTATGATGGTTCAGTCTTTGGAATTTTATTTATTTATTTATTTATTTAAAATTTTTTTTTTTTTTTTAAGATTTTATTTATTTATTTATTTGTTAGAGAAAGAGAGAGAGCACAGGCAGACAGAGTTGCCGGCAGGCAGAGGCAGAGGGAGAAGCAGGCTCCCTGCTGAGCAAGGAGCATGATGTGGGACTCGATCCCAGAACGCTGGGATCATGACCTGAGCCGAAGGCAACTGCTTAACCAACTGAGCCACCCAGGCATCCCCAGTCTTTGGAATTTTAAAGAGGTTTCCAGGTTGTTGCTCAGTTAGAGGGAAGGAAAGTAACATTTATTGAATATTTACTGCTCTGTGCCTGTCATGGTATCATACTTTTTATATGTGTTATGAAGCCATACAAATCAGGATAGTATTATTGTCTTCCTTTTTGATACAGGAAAGCTGGGGTCACATAGCTAGAAATTGGCAGAGTCTGGGTTAAAACCCCAGCCTGTCTGACTCCAGATTCCGTGTTCTTTCTGTGTGATGCTAAATAGCATATGCCATGTGGTCCAATTGTACTTTATTTGTACAATAAATTGATTGGGGGGACGCCTTGGTGGCTCATTTGGTTAAGCGGCTGCCTTCGGCTCAGGTCATGATCCCAGCGTCCTGGGATGGAGTCCCGCATCGGGCTCCTTGCTCAGCAGGGAGCCTGCTTCTCCCTCTGCCTCTGCCTGCCACTCTGTCTGCCTGCCTGTGCTCGTGCTCTCTCTCTAACAAATAAATAAATAAAATCTTTAAAAAAAAATAAATTGATTGGGAAAATATATGTGTATGATTATCATGTTTTTAATGCATCTGAAGTTTACTGTAAAGAAAGCCAGTCTTTTTGCATAGTGACTACTCACCCCAGTGTGTCTTAAGTTTGGATATTTATATAAAAGTTTAAAAAAAACTTTTTTTTTTTTTTTGCACTAACATGCTACTGTCATCATGAAACCTATGGATTTTGTGACTGATACTTAATGTTCATGATATTTTATTTTCTGTTACTTAGATTCATTGGTTTTCAATTTTCAACTCTTTCATGATGGTTATCTTCTTGGTGGGCTTAGTTTCAATGATTTTAATGAGAACTTTAAGAAAGGATTATGCCCGGTACAGTAAAGAAGAAGAAATGGATGATATGGTAAGCAAACATTTTACGTTGTATTTATAAAAATGATTTAACTCAGTGTTATTTTGAATGTTGGAATGTAGTTTACATGAGTTTCAGAATTCAGCATTTTCGGGTTTTAGAAAGGTGTAAAACTCCCTAAGGGGTCTCTAATCAAATATATTAATGTTTCTACATGCTCTGATTACCAGCCCCATAATAAATGTATTTGTTCTTTTCAGCAAAACATATGAATGTTCACCTTAAGTGAGATAAATAAACAATATAAATAACCTCTTCTTCACTCTCAAGTTTTGCCACCAAGTAAGAATGTGGCAGGCTTCTGAAATGAACTTTGAGTTTTCAGAGCTTTTGATTTCAGAATTGCAGCAAGGAAGTTGTAGAGCTATACTGACATCTTTCTAATACTGTTAAATAATGCATAAAATTTAGGGAGTGGGTGAAAGGATTAGTTTGCATTTAGTTTAGTAGGGTCAGAGGGGGGTTTTGTTTTCTGTTCTTCTGCGGTATTACATGCAGTGTTGTAAATAAGTGAAAGTGTGTTCTGTAGAATATGTATTTTTTAAGACTTTATTTATTTATTTGCCAGAGAGAGACACAGCGAGAGAGGGAACACAAGCAGGGGGAGTGGGAAAGGGGAGAGGACCCTGGGATCATGACCTGAGCCACCCAGGAGCCCCCATTCTGTAGAATATTAATGGCTGTTGTCTGTAGATATGCCCTGTCATTAAGTAAGTTTGGAAAGGAGTTAGACAGATTAAAATTTTAATATGCAAATGTGCATTGTGAAGTATCACAGTGTAAAATGTAGAAAGCACATTTGGTGCTTCTCAAACACATCTGACCAGAATTACCCCCAGCCCCTAAAAGGCCAGATTATCTTAAGGGACTGATACTTCTCAAGAACTACCATTTGAGATACTTGCTTCTTCAAGTTGAAAAGGAAAAATTGAATACTTTTTACAAAGTGCTATAGAGGGCGCCTGGGTGGCTCAGTGAGTTAAAGCCTCTGCTTTCGGTTCAGGTCATGATCCCAGGGTCCTGGGATCAAGCCCCACATGGGGCTCTCTGCTCGGTGGGAAGCCTCCTTCTCTCCGTTCTCTCTCTCTGCCTGCCTCTACCTACTTGTGATCTCTGTCTGTCAAATAAATAAGTAAAATCTTTTTTTAAATAGTGCTATAGATAGTTAAATAATATTTAATAGATAATATATAACTGATATTTTCCTCATATATTTTCTTAGAATCAAGAATATAAAGGACTTTTCTGCATCTTTAGGGCATCTAGTACTGGTTTCAATCTTCTTTTTTTTCTTTTGTTCTCCACCTGGCCCCTCATTATATTTGTGCCACAGGTGTGATGTAAATGTTCAGCGAGCTAGTGTGCTCCTCTCTCATTTTGAGCATCTTTTTGCTCCTATACCTTTTCTTTTTTCCATTCTTTGATATTTTCTGAGCACAACTAGAAGCCACCTTCCTGAGGCCCAGTAAATTCCATAATACTTTATAAATTATTACGGCAGTGATTATTTTAAATTTGAAATGTCTTTTCTAGATATTTTGAAACTCTTTAAATAAGTATAAGTGTGGAGGGAGGGAACTTTCAACTGGAGTTGTAACTTTTCACCTACTTTATGTATTTTAATTTCATTCTGAATGATTTTCTTTTCTCTCTGCATATATATATATATACATATATACATATATATATATATATATATATATATATATATAGGATAGAGACCTAGGAGATGAGTATGGATGGAAGCAGGTACATGGAGATGTATTTAGACCATCAAGTCACCCACTGATATTTTCTTCTCTCATTGGTTCTGGATGTCAGATATTTGCTGTGTCTCTTATTGTTATTATTGTTGCAATGATAGAAGATTTATATACAGAGTAAGTACATGTATTTAACTTTGTTTTTTCTTGTTCTTAAACATTTTAAGTCAATCAAAATTAAATATTTGCTTATTTCAATTATGTTAGAATTTAAATAGCATGAATGTTATTATTGCAGATAGATTAAATAATGGACAGCAGTTATCCTCAGCTAGGAGTGTATTTTTCTGTCACATGCTAAAACTTACTAGCCTAACTGAACATTTTGGTTGGTTACAAAGGTTATGTTTCATTAGAGGTATGAGCAGAGTTACTTATCAGCCATTGTTGTTTGACAAAATGAATAGGCATTTTCTTGAAAGCTAAAGATGCAGTTAGATCTTTATAAGACACACAAGGAGTTCACAATTACTGAATTAGTACTTCATATTTATCTTCTAAACTGGGAGACTCTCTACAGAGCAGAAGAGAAATAATAAATAACATTTAGGAAATATTTAATAATTACATTTGTTAATTTTAATTTTTAACTATTAAATAATAATAGTAAGAAGTTAGTAGAAAAGGCACATGAGGTTAGAAAATTGGATGACTTATCTTACCTTTACATGGTTTCTAGCACATTTTCTTCTTTGAGAACAGAATTGGTTGCAAGAAAAGTTTTTGGATTATTAGAAAAAGTTGTACTTTCACAAAGATCTCCCGTTGTTTTGAATGGTCCTATAACCTGTGCTCAGAGAGCCACAACCTCAACGAAGCAGATACACTCTGAGCCTGGGTGGCTGGGTTTCTAACTCAGGCACTTTAGACACTGCTCCATGAAGTTCTCTCTCAGCATGACGGTTGTTTCCAGTTACATCTCATAATGCATTCTTTCTTATATATGCCTGGATTTGGTGGACAAACAGTAAATTGTTGCTGAAAGAATAGCTCTTGATTTTTATGTTAAATATTTAACATTAATAAATTACTCTTTTTTCCTCTAGACCAGAAGCTCCTTGAGAGCAAGGACTCGGTCTTAATTAATTTATCTTTGAATTCTCAAAATACCTACTTAAACATATGAAAGTTACTCAGTGCTTGTGAGCTGGTGAATGTATTAATCAGTAAGGCTATTTCTCTGTAGTTTCTTTCTTTCTATTTATTTGACAGAGATCACAAGTAGGCAGAGAGGCAGGCAGAGAGAGGAAGGGAAGCAGGCTCCCTGCTGAGCAGTGGGGGGGGGGGGACCCTGGGGTCATGACCTGAGCCGAAGGCAGAGGCTTTAACCCACTGAGCCACCCAGGCGCCCCTTCTCTCTGGTTTCTGTTATATTTCTTTAATATAGCCTTTGCAATTTATTTACTGAATAAGCTTTAAAATAATTGTCCAAAACCTAAATTTCAGTGTTCTGGTAGGTAGTTCATTTTTTAGGATACAGTATATTTCAGAGGAACTAAATCCCAAGTACAAGAAAGACATTTCAGATCTGCTGTAAAGGCATGCTTTACCTTAAATACTGGATTAAATTTGTCACTTGGGCATTGACATTGACTGTACAGTCTTCAGAGTTACTAGTGGGCAACCTCTCCTAGAATTCAGGTTCTTGCCTTGTTCCTTCTCAGATGTCAGGATTACATTTTGACAATTCATTTTTTAGTGCAGAAGCTCTTTTGCTTATAGACCTTCAACTTTAGAAATGAGAAACTTTCTAATAAATGGTATTAGCAGGCAAGTCATGCACTGTTATTTTAGTCTGCCATTATTAATGGTCTTTCTGTGTTGTTGCTTATTTGAAGTGAGCATACTTAATTATATCATTAGTATTAAACCTGTGAGTATTATTTTGATATCAAAGTGACTAACATTATTGGGGTTCCATTACATGTTTCATACACATTAGCTGTTTTAATTTTCATGCCGATCATGTGAAGGGGCTGCTCTTCTCTCCATTCTCCACATGAGAAAATTAAAGTTCAGAGAGGTTAAGTAATTTGAGATCATACAACTGTTTGTAGGGGTATTAGTAAGCTGAGATTTGAACCTAGGCACCCTCACTCCACAACTCGTTTCCTAATTTGGTCTGCTGTGGAAGTGAAAATAGAGATAATAAAAATGCAAAGTAGTAAGAAAATGAAAAACCTTGCACATGACATTTGTAAGACTCACTCCAGAGTCAGAATGATTCTAAGACATGAAAGGCAGATAATGTAACATGTGAACATTATTTTGTGTTGATGATGACCATAGCAATCAGAGAAGAAAAAAGTTAGATAAATAGAGGATCAGTATCAGTGTAGACGCCTGTGAGTGTGATATTAACTCCTGAGAAGGCATAGTGTGGGAGAAGCTGTGGTTAAGTCTGGAAAAATACTGCTGCTTTCTGATTTTGGGCGGACAGTGGTGAGCTGGCAAGTGTAAGCAGCTCCTGAGATGTTTCCCGCTTCAAGTCTTAGAGACGTGAACGAGTAGGTGGTTCCCTGTGTCAGCAGATTCAGTGTAGATGAAGATGGTGTATTTTGGGTGAAAAATGCCCATAGAATATTCATGAACGAAGAGATGAAGGGTATGTATGATTTTTAAAACTGTGACTGATACACTTCATTTAATGCAGTGTCTCTGGGGATTGCAAGCTTAAATCCCTGGTAGGCATTTTGGACTCAGTCACACGAGCATTCCTTTTGGTTGGACCTAGGCACCCTGGGTCAGATTTTTTAATGATAATCTGAAAGGAAACAGTATTTGAAGTGTTCGAATTGCTAAAAAGACAAATTTTGATTTTAAAATCTTTGAGACCCACTATCTTTTAACTTCTTTTTTTTTTTTTTTTTAAGTAAGATCTGTACTCAACATGGGATTCAAACTTGGGACCCTCAGATCCAGAGTCACCTGTTCTGTTGACTAAGTCAGTTAAGTGCCCTGAGACTCACGATCTTTGAGACATGGGAATGATTTATTCTTAAATCACTACCGCATTTATATTTAGCTATATATTGGTGGAAATTAAACACTATAATGTTTTAACTATTAGGTATCATACCCACTTTAAGAAGTTGAGCGTAGGTGTTTGGGCAGAGGAGTGCTACATATTTCAAAACCGTATGAAATCTTTGTATTCTACATAGGTGTACAGTGAAATATAATTTTTTTAATTTGGAAGGTGGTTAATTTATGAAAATTGTATATTTTCCCAGTACACACATAAGTATGATCTTGTAAATTCTCTTTAAAAGAATATTCTTTAGCTCAGACTGGGAAAATTATGTGTTCTTCCTACAGACTTTATTTTACCTTCCTAGTTATGCTGAGTTTCAAAAATAGTCTTTACTGTTAGTGGTTTAAATACATTTCTATATTATGGCAAATGATAGTCACTTGTCATCTTAATATTTGTCTTTGCAATTAGGCATTTAAAATATTTTATTCAGGGGTGCCTGGGTGGCTCAGTGGATTAAGCCTCTGCCTTCGGCTCAGGTCATGGTCTCAGGGTCTTGGGATCGAGCCCCACATGCTCAGCAGGGAGCCTGCTTCCCCCTCTCTCTCTGCCTGCCTCTGCCTACTTGTGATCTCTCTCTCTCTCCGTCAAGTAAATAAATAAAATCTTAAAAAAAAAATAAAATATTTTGTTCAGTTTTATTTAACAGGAGAGTTATCTGAATTCTCCACATGTCATTAGTGGAAGATGAGATTAGAAATTGTTGATCTGAGGGGTGCCTGGGTGACTCATTCAGTTAAGTGTCTGACTCTTAATTTCAGTTTGGCTTATGATCTCAGGGTCGTGAGATCGAGCCCCACGTTGGGCTCTGCCCTGGGTGTGGAGACTGCTTAAGATTCTTTCTCTCCCTCTGCCCCTTCCCTCCCTTCTCTCTCCCTCTCTGGGGAAAAAAAAAAAAAAGAAAGAAAGAAAGATTGTTGATTTGGGTTAATGTTGATTTGTGGACCTATGGATTTTTAAAAAATAATTTTTAGTAGTATAAGGAAAATGGAGTAGGAAGTCTCAGTGTTATACTATTTAAAGTAATATCACTAATATAGACTATATAATTATAGCAATATATAATTATAAAGGGGAATATTCTAATTATTTTTCTTAACAGCTGAATATCCTTATCCATTTGATGTGATTGGTTTACAGGGTTGCAAAACAATTTTAGTGGCAGCTTCTAATATTTTTGCCAAAGAAATGTGAAATATTTGTTTAGACTATATTATAAAATTTAACTGCAGATTTAAAAAATGAGTATCAGCTTGTGCAGTATTAACTAGAAATTCATTCACCAGGCAACCTTTGGAGATCATTTACAGTCCAGGATGATATTTTTTGTGTTCCTGTTAAATTTATCTTTGAAATTAAGC
Source organism: Taxidea taxus jeffersonii (assembly GCA_003697995.1). NCBI lineage: Eukaryota > Metazoa > Chordata > Mammalia > Carnivora > Mustelidae > Taxidea > Taxidea taxus. The sequence continues at coordinate 77,518 of RCUC01139868.1, forward strand.
TAATGTTAATGTGATAGATTCTGTGATATTTTCTTTAAATTGCTGGCTTTAACTTATCACATATGTTGTTTTGCCTTTTTAGGAGGGGATCAATGCTTAGTACAGCCATATTTGTCTATGCTGCTACATCTCCAGTGAATGGTTATTTTGGAGGAAGTCTGTATGCCAGACAAGGAGGTAACTTACAAGTTATCACTTTGTATTTTTAATTCTAGATGCTAATATTTTACTATGAGGTATTTGGAATTTAAAAGGGACAGATCAGCTGTTGTAAAAGACTTTGTTATCCTGTTTCACATAATCTCCACCAAACCTGCTATGTGGTCTATCTTTTACGGAATCCCTGCATTTTGTTTCTGAAAATTATGAATGATTAATAAGATTATCTCCATTGTCCGATGTGAAGTTAGCCTTGAGGAACATGTAGGAAAAAGTATGTTCAAGTTATTGATACCATTTCACTTTGAGGTGCCTTACTCCCTAGATGCTCCATGGGAGGCTTCCACACAGACTACATAGCATTACAGCTGGATATAAAGGCACATTTAATGGCTTATGGTTAAAGTGTCTGGACTGGAAGGAGAATAGGAAGGAGAGGTGTTTATTTCTGTTGACTCTTAAATATTTATCAAAGGATCCTGCAGAAAGATTTCTGTTATCCTGTGTCATAATCTTGCCAAGAGCACTTCATCTTAAATACACCTTCTTTCCTATTGTGATCTGCAAATGATGGGGGATACATAGATGATACAAAGGTACTGCTCCTTGTGTTTTCTTTCTTTGATGGCAATCAAGGGCCCTCAGGTTATTTTTGTTTTCCCTGTGACTAGGGTCAGAAAAGTACTGGAAGTAGTAGATTTGCATATTTCAGTTTATGAATGAAGGGCTGTTGAAAGACCTTACAGTTATATTCCTAAGGATAGAGACTTTCTTGTGTGATTTTCCCAGCTCATCCTAAGCAATCAGCATTAAGGAATCCTGCCTTTTGGCAACTAGACTTAATAGGTTATTGGCACTCAGAGCATACATGGGATCATTTAAAATTCCTCCAGGGTATCCTGGTTTACCATTGCTTTTTTTTATTGGTCCTCCTAGACTTAATGTGGTCTGTACCTTCAGTATAAATAATTCTTCAGATTGCCTGAGGGAGTATCATTATAGATTCTTAATTATTTTAGTTATCTCTTCAGTGTCTATATTTTACCTTCAGATATGGGAAACAGGTCTTATATGGGGCTACCATCCTTGGGAACTAAGGATGCCCAAGTTAACTTCTGCTTTGAATATGACCTGGAAACTAGTTAGGCTATGACCTCCAGAAAAATCTCCATAGCAGAAACAAATTATTTATTTATTTATTTATTAAAGATTTTATTTATTTATTTGTTAGAGAGAGAGAGAGAGAGTGAGCATAGGCAGACAGAGTGGCAGGCAGAGGCAGAGGGAGAAGCAGGCTCCCTGCCGAGCAAGGAGCCCGATGTGGGACTCGATCCCAGGACGCTGGGATCATGACCTGAGCCGAAGGCAGTCGCTTAACCAACTGAGCCACCCAGGCATCCCAGAAACAAATTATTTAAAACAGGAAATTTATTCATACTTGGACATAAATTTGCTTTTAGTTTGATTACAAGTTAAGAGCACAGCCAAACTTACTTAACTCTTTTTTTTTTTTTTTTTTGGAGATAGAGTACACAGGTGGGGTGGTGGTTGGGGGAGGGGCAGAGAGAGGGAGAGAGAGAGAATCTTAACAGGCTCCATACCCAGCATGGAGCCTGCCATGGGGCTCTATCTCATGACCCTCAGATCATGACTTGAGCTGAAATCAAGAGTTGGATGCTTAACTCACTAGCCACCCAGGTGCCCCTAAAGGTTATTATCTGATTGACAGCCCCTTAGAAGGTCTGATCATATACTAATATTTTTGTCTGAGTGATCCCTAAATACCAAGTTAATGTAAGAGATCAACCCAGAAAGTCAGGAATTTTTCAGAGTTATCTCAGGATTTGAACTACAGTGAAGCTCAAGGTCTGCATGTTGTCCTCAAGGTACTGGATAATCTTCCAGACCCAATTTAAAGCTAGTGGTAGCCTGGAACTTGACTAAAATATCCAAGGGTGTGGTGAGCAGCAGGGAACACAATACAGATGTCTGGGCTACTGATTGTACCCAGTGGAATGTGTGATTCTTTTTTATTTTGGAGGGAAAAAAGTAATAGGATTGAATATGAAATTTATAAATACATGTCTGAATCCGAGAAGATACTTAAGATTTTATTTATTTATTTGACAGAGACACAGTGAGAAAGGGAACACAAGCACGGGGAGTGGGAAAAGAAGAAGCAGGCTCCCTGCTAAGCAGGGAACCTGATGTAGGGGCTTGATCCCAGGACCCTGGGACCATGACCTGAGCCGAAGGCAGACACTTAACTGACTGAGTCACCCAGGCGCCTGTACATTAGAACTTTAAATAAATAATTTGATGCTAAAAGCAGTTGGGTACCTTATGAACATCAATATATGACTCTCCCCCCTCCCCACCTCTGATTTTCATTGTTTCCTTTCTCTTTCAGGAAGGAGATGGATAAAGCAGATGTTTATTGGGGCATTTCTTATCCCAGCTATGGTGTGTGGCACTGCCTTCTTCATCAATTTTATAGCCATTTATTACCATGCTTCAAGAGCCATTCCTTTTGGGACAATGGTAAGTTGCTTGAATCTTACTTTGAAACTGGAAAAATGCAAGTGTTCGGATTTGAGGCCTGCTGTCTCTCTGAAGTACTTCTTAGTAAGAAGAGGTTTGCTATTTGCAGCCAGTCCCTTCTCAATCCTAGAAAGTTAGGTGAAGAAGATTTTTTTCTTCATTCTGTGAGCCAGTAAAGTGAAAGTCCAACTTACAAGCATGACAGGAGAATACTATATCTTTTATCAGAGATGGGAGAAACTGGTGACTGTATTGTAGAAGAATAAAGAAATGAGGGTATTTTAAGGTGATAGGTGGGTACATTGGTTGAATTAGAGTGTGAATCTTCTCCAGAACATGTTTTCTTTTTTCAGTAGCAGTGTACTTATTTTTAGAATCTCATTAAACATTTATATTGATAATAAGTGTTACTTTGGACATTAAAATCCTATCTCATTATCTTACCTGTAACTACAGACTTAGAAATATTTTGGATTGTTTAACGACATTAAAACTATAACACAGATATGTACCAGTGCTTTACAGAGGTTACCCACAGTTTCCAAACTTCTCCTATTGTTACCTTTTTACTAGAAGCAGAGTTTTAGGCCTGGAGTAGACTTTAGTTTTAATGTACAGTGTGGAAACGTGTGAGCGTTCATATACACATATGTGCAAGTTGCAGGATGGTTACTGCTTTTCAGAGAGGCTGTGTAATTTGGTCAAGGTCATACAGATCATGGCAGAACTGTAACTGGACTCTTCCTGAATTTTAATCTTATTTTGGTTTTCTTTTAGCTATGTGGGAGTTATCAAATGCTTTCACAAAAATTCCAGATGATTTTGCTTTATAATCTGGGTTTTTCAGAGACATTGGATACATACTTTTACTAAATCTTTGATACTTCTTAGTTAGGAATATTTTTGAAAATTGCCTCAAAATTGAAGAAGTTTTTTTTGTTTGCTTGGTTTTTTTTGTTTTTTACAAGCCAAAGTGAGTGATAGGGTAAAGTAATTAATTACATTTAGAACTGGAAAATAATTTATTTGATAGTAGTTCCAGGCCATCAGAGAGTATCTATAGGGAGTTAGGGACTTCTTAAAGATGATCTGCTGAATTAATTACTTTCATAGTGCTTTAAAAATGAAAGATTCTGCTGTAATTTTTCTCATTGAATTGATGTGAAAATGATATTTTAAAGTTGCTTCATTTCACTAAAATTCTAAGTTTTACCACTCGTAAATGCGGTTTTAAATGTTAATAGTCAATGTAATTTGCCTTTAGATAACTTAATAACTACTAGAATATAGTTTCAGACTCTATATTAAGCCAGAGAAGGTTTATAAAATTGGTCTGTGGTGTATAAAAGAATGGCTCTTGGTGTTTAGCAGGCACCTAGAATACCTTGTTCTTAATTTGCATTCTAATTTGGAGTGAAGGAATGCTAAGTAAAAGATACTCCATTGCCCTCAAGTTTTAATCAGATGTGTGCACTAACATTTTTTTTCTCCTTTTAAAAGTATCAAAATTTGTTTAGAACATGAAATTTAAGAACTTGAGTTAATGTTTGGCCTAGTTGTTCATTAAGTGTTTTACCTACTGAAATTCATATTTTTAGTTATTTGACTTACTGACATTATGAAGGAAGTGGTTGTGTAGTCTCAAAAACTCCGTGGTTCTCAACCCTGGGTACACATTAGAATCCTTAGGAATTTGAATAGTTTCAGTGCTCACGGCTTTATCCTAAGCCAATTAAAAATTATATTTTTTAATGTTTTAAAGGTTGTCTTTAAATCCAATCACTGGTGTTTCCCTGGTTCTACTTCCCAGCATCTGTGGATGGATCTGTCAGCTGAGAGGCTCCCAGAGCATACGTTTCTGAGAAGCTGGATGCCCCTACTTAACTGAACTTCTAGTTTGCAAATCAGTCATCAGATGTTCCTGTATGCTCTTCCCCAAGCCTTAGCTGTTTCAGTCCTCCATTCCTTCGATCTCTTGGACATCTAGCCCTATCTCTGGGTGATCTTGTCTCTAGTACTTTGTTTTCTCAGATATTCCATAGTGAGAGTTTAAGCCAACCTTGGTAAAAGTGACTTCAGGCTTCTGACTTGCCCTGTCAAGGCACCTGAATAATAGGGATTTTGCCCACTGGGATCTGGAATTTTATTGGAATACTGCTCTTGTCACCAGGACTAGCCCAAGCTAAGACTGAAAGTGGGCAAGGTTTATCTTCGGACTCCAGCTTCTCTGCTCAAGTGTACCAAATTGCACATAAAAGCTGTTAAATCCATGTCGGATTAAACTTGAACAATTATCAATCTTCTTAGTTTAAAAAAGATAAAAGTAGAGGGTGGTGGTAATAATCTGAACTGATATCTCCTTCCCTAGGTTTAAGGGATGGTTCCTAAAGTCAAGAGAGTATTACAAGAAGACTAAAGAGAGCATTTAAATGAAATTTGGGGTCATGGACTCTCCAGAGCCAACTAAACCTGTTCC
>ML103991.1:0-169798 GCA_003697995.1 Taxidea taxus jeffersonii
AAAAAAAAAAAAAATAGACTACCCCAGAAGGTGGAATTGAGGCCCAGAGGCTGGGGCCTTGAGACACAGAAGATTATTCCTAAGCCTCAAAACCTAATAATGTTTACCGTACTAGATTTCAGAATTGGGACTGTTAACTCCTTTCTTCCTTCCATTCTCTCCCTTTTGCAATGGGAAAGTCTGTAACTGGCACCCAATGCCTGTCTCATTGCTGCCCTTTAGTAGAGGAGAATTTGTGTGCTAGTTCACAGGTCCACAGGCGGAGAGGCATTTTGGCCCAGACAGATCATACCCGGAGTCTCATTCATACCTGATTTGGATAATTTAGGTGATACAATTTGGGACTTTTGAGTTGATGATGTATAGATGAGATTCAGAACTTGATCTGATGCTGCAATGGATTGAGATTTTGGGGTGAAGAGATGGGGTGAATGTATTTTGCATGTGGAATAAATGTGAATCTTTATGGGCCAGTGGCCTGTGGTAGGCTGAACAATTGAACAATGGTCCCCGCCATGGGTACCAGGCCCTAATCCCTAGAACTCACAAATGTTCCTAATAAGGAAAACTAAGATATGATTAAGTTAAGAATCTTGAGATGGTGAAATTATTCTATATTATCTGGTGTGCTAAAAATGCCATAGCATATATGCTTATAAGAGGGAAGCAGAGGGAGACTTGACACCCAGAGACAGAAGGGGAAAGTTAATGTGATCACGTCAGCAGAAAGAGAGATTTGAAGATGCTCTGACTGTTCTGACTTCTGTCTTCAAGAAGGAGAAAGAGGCCATTAGCCAAGGAATGCAAGTGGCCTCTGGGCACTGGAAAGGCCAAGGAATTCTGGCATCCACCAGAAGCAGGAAGGGACAAGGAATGAATTTTCCCCTAGACCCTCTGGAATGAACACAGCTCTGCGAAACACCTTGATTTCAGCCCAGTGATACTGATTTCTGACTACTGGCCTCTGGAATTCTTAGAGAAAAGATTCCTGCTGTTTTAAGCCATCAAGTTCATGGTAACTTATTATAGTACACAGGAAACTAATAACTGGTTATTCAGAGTTTCCTAATTACCTCTGTGAGAGGGTCCATACTGCAGCTGGTGGCATAACTTCCCGTGTTTCTCAAACACCACTAGGAGCCTACGCTGTATGCCTAGAATTCACATTATGGGATTATATTATAAAATCCTCTTAATTTTGAATTTTCATTACCTTTGGTTTCTAAAGTCAACACTTTACATTCTCAGCATTTTCCCCCCTTTGAGAGGTATCCAAAAAGTCAACACTTTACATTGTCAGCATTTTCCCCCCTTTGAGAGGTATCCAAAAAATTCTTAAGTGTGAAAAAATAAAGGTGCAGATCATTCACCACTGTGGCTGTTTCCTGTCGCACCTCCCTGTGCCCTTCTAGTTCTCATTTGCAACACTGATCTAAAGCCAGAATGATGTATTTCCATCACCTGTTTTGATCACTGAGAAAATATAGTACTTTAGGACGAGGCCACAGGTCAAAGGGAAATGTCCGTCTTTCCCAGGAGATCCCCAAACAATATATCAATAAATTGTCCGGATTTGGGCCCAAAGTTTCATGAATAATCCTCTTTTTTCTGGGTGAACAACCCTGTGTTCACTTCCCCTGCTTTTATTCCACCCTTAGGATCAATTTGTTTCTTAATGTGTAGTCTCTACCAAGCTTTCTAACCTCACCAAAAGCCACAAATCACAAAATTACTAGACAAAAATAAATTGTTTTTATATATTTTAGACTTAGCAAACTGGCTCTCTTTGTACTGCAACTAATCTATTCTATCTATGCAGCTTTTTAGATTTTAATGTAACATTTTTAAAAATTTATTTATTTGATAGAGCACAAGCAGGCAGAGAGGCAGGCAGAGAGAGAGGGGAAGCAGGCTCCCTGCTGAGCAGAGAGCCCTATGCGGGGCTCGATCCCAGGACCCTGGGATCCTGACCTGAGCCGAAGGCAGAGGCTTTAACCCACTGAGCCACCCAGGCGCCCCTTAATGTAACATTTTAAAATCATGATATTTTACATAAAAATCTAGAGATCTGTCTTCTTTTGAAAAATCAGAAAATCATGCAACACTGTATTTCCCCTTACTCAAAGTAATAACTGGCCTCTTTTAAACTAAATTTAAATTCTCTGTTTCACTATTTTCTTTTTTGGCCCATTTCCTCATTTCTTGTAACTTTCTCTGCACCTATAGAATGTGTTATGTACAAACAGCAATCCCTTAAATTACATGGAACAAAAGTCACAGCCATTTACAGAATCTTTCATCTCCTTCTTCATATGGTTTTATGATCTTTTTTGTTTAAACAAACATTCATGTTTATATTGTCAGAATCACATAAATACTGGTCATTGAGGAGCCACTCGGTGGATTCTGATTACATTTTCTTCCTTGAACAACTTTTATTTGCACTGGAGTTAGTAATTGCCTTGTGTGCTTTGTTTAACCTTACAAATACTATCTGTAATTCATCCCCCAAGCTCTCCCTCCAATTATGGTTCTCTTCTCAGTAGGTTTAAACACACTGGCTGGTCCATCTGCTTAATTCTTCTTTCAACTGTCTCTTAAAGATAGTTCTTCTGCTTGTCTTCCTTCTCTAGTCAGGTCTGCATCACTGCTGTGGGGATAACCCTGTTTTTTGGAGCCCTTATTGTCCTATTCGTTTAGTCTCTCCTTTTAGTAGATTACATTCAGACTACATCCTCCAGTAGTTCTCTAAGAAGTCATACATGTGAAAAAAAAGACTGTGGACCTTGTATGTCTTACAATATCATTATTGGATCTGGATTCCCATTTGATTAGACCAAAGCTTAGCTTTGGGCTTTCTTTGGTCTGTTACGCCAGTCATCACTCATCTATGTTCAATCTTCTAAGATGTTCTTGTTGGTTTTTGTTTGTTCTTACTTTTTTCTTTTTTTTTCCCTTGTGGCTTCATACTTCTGATACGTTTACAGTCGTTTTAATAAAGACTTGGATGAAAGAAGAGTTAAATACATCTATATAACTGGTCATGTTTAATCAGAAGCTTGGATTACTTTTGTAGTCAGAAAAGAATAAATCTACTTCCATAAACAAGCAGGGTTTGGTTCTTTGTTGACCACTCCCTCCAAAAAAATTATATTTAAAAATGCAATTATTGAGTCTATAGCCATTCCCTAATGAACTTTCTACCTAATCAACTTAGAAGGATCAGTCTATAAATATGGGCTCTGAGATGCACTATGTAACACTGAGTAGAACAGTAAAATGTCCATCATTGTTTAAAAAAAAGAAAAAGAGCAAGTTACAAGTGATGTATTTAATTATGCTGTAGCTTTGTTTTCAGCAATCAGGACTTTGGGGGCCTAAGAAAACCTGCGGATCAATCAAGATTGATATCTTGGAGCAGCCAAAGTTGCAAAACTACCCCAAACCTGTCTCAAAGATTAGCATCGTTCTTATTTTACCTCCCTTGGTGTAATATTACATCATTTTCTCCAACCGTGGCTTGCTCCAGTACCTCACCTCTGCCCTTGTATTAGTTTTCTATGGCTGCACAACAAATTACTGCAAACCAACCAACTCATAACAACACCCATTTATTTATTACTCTCAGTTATGTAGGTCAAGAAGCACAGTATAGTTCAGCTGGGTCCTCAGCTTAAGGCCTCACGTGGCCAAAACACAGGAGTGGCTGGGCTGGGCTGGGCTGGGCTGGGCTCTTATCTACAGGCACTGGAGAAGAACCTGCTTCCAAGTTCACACAGGGTGGTGGCTAAACTCAGTGTCTTGCTGATGTTAGGCTAAGGTCTTTGTTTCCTTGCTGGCTACAAACTGGGAAATCTTCTCTCATCTTTTCTCATCATCTCCTTGTGAGTTCCTGCTCTTTTGCAATGCTTTTTATCCATAAATACATACTAGACTGCTAATGCTCAGGTCACTCTTTCTTAGAACAAACAGGACAACAGATAAATATCCAAAATTACATAGGGAGGAGCATAAAGGCATTCCAAGACAAAAGAAGTACTCCCAGTTGGCACAGCTTAATCTCCAAGTATCTTTTGGATCAAAATTCAGTCTATCAGATCCTCTCAACCCCTGAACTTTTCCAAGATAGTATCTGAACTATTATGTTCTAATTCACCAGGACTACCTCATGATATGCTAAAGAAGATTTTTTTATTGTGGTAAGCATACCACAATAAATATTTATCATTTAACCATTTTAAAGTGTTTAGTTCTGTGGCATTAAGCTTGTGCACATTGTTGTACAATCATACCATCATCCATGTTCAGAACATTTTAAAATCTTCCCAAACTAAACTCTGCCAATTAGACAATAACTCCCCTTCTTCCTAGCCCCAGGCAACCACCATTCTTTCTGTCTCTGTGAATTTGATAACTCTGGATATCTAATATAAGTGGAATATAAGGAATACTATATAATTTCTTATATATAATTATTAATATATTATATAATATATATTATATATAATTATATATATAATTATTATAATAATTATATATATAATTAAATATATATTATTAAATATATATTTATATATGATTAAATATATATTATTAAAAATAATATATATATAATTATATATATAATAATTTCTTATATATAAGAAATACTATATAAGGATATAGTATTTATCCTTTTGTGACTGGCTCATTTCACTTAGCATAATGTCCTCAAAGTTAATCCATATCATAACATATATCAGAATTTTTTTCTTCAATTCTAGTTATATATTTCTAAAAAGGCATAATGAAATTCAAATTTTGTTTCCCTTAGGAAAAAAATGTTAAGAATGATATATTCTTCTATATTCTAGGGTTCTTTGATCAGCATCAATTTGTTTAAGTAAAGTTAATTTATTCCTCATCTTACTGAATTTACTTATGGTAAAGGTGAGTGATAATTATTTGGAACTGGCACTGACCATGGTAAGTCTACCCATTTACAAACTCTCTTCCATTTGAAACTATACATTTACAGGACCATGCAGAGGAAGGCAGGGCTACTAGCATTTACCAGTCTGTCTTTACCATATGTGTTTCCCAGACTTCCCATATCCTGATGACTTCCCCAACTTTATGCACAACAGCAAGCTCCAGGAATATATCACTTCATTTTCCAAAGAAAAGAAGCTCTTGAGATACATACAATTTAAGATAAGATGCTATCAAAGATTAGTTTGAGGCATAACTGTGAGGAATTCTGTATTAGCAGATTCTTATTTGTTCCTTTCAGCATTTCTTCCTTATTATCAACATTTTTAATATTGTGGCCTCCCTGGCCCTAGATTTAGAGAATACGTTGGAAATTTACAAAATACCACATACAGTTCTTAGACAAAAATGTCATTAACTTAGAAATCAACAAGAAATAAATAAATGTAAAATAGCCGTGAATTTATAAATTCAAAACTTTTTTTCTGAACAATTTATGGCTCAAAGAAGAAACTGCAATGAAAATCTTTACATTTAGATCTGAATGATAAAGTCTACATGTCAGTACTTGTGGGAAGCATAAAGACCAAAACTTTCATGAATATTATAAGCTTAAACAGTTATTTAGAAAATAAGAAAGTTTCAAAAACAAGATAAAGAAATTAGAAAAATAAAAGCAGAATAAACGCAAAAGAACATAGAATGAACAAGATAATAAAAAGAAATTAATGAAATAGAAAAGCATATGAAGAAGATTAGAGAGTTCATCCTTCGAAAAGGAAAAATTAGATAAAAAGCTGACAGTTTGGGACGCCTGGGTGGCTCAGTTGGTTAAGCGGCTGCCTTCGGCTCAGGTCATGATCCCATCGTCCTGGGATCGAGTCCCGCATGGGGCTCCTTGCTCGGCAGGGAGCCTGCTTCTCCCTCTGCCTCTGCCTGCCTCTCTCTCTCTAACAAATAAATAAATAAAATCTTAAAAAAAAAAAAAAAAAGCTGACAGTTTGAGGAAAAATGAACAAAGATGCAAATAAATAATACTAGAAATGAAAAAAATGGATAAAACTGATGTGGATGAAATAAAAAATGTAACAGGAATACTATAAAAGTGTTTGCCAAATAAGGTTTAAATTGGTTAAATTTAAAATTTTTTTTTAATTTGCCAAAACTCACACAGAAAGAAGTAGAAAGTCTGAATAGTCCTTTAGTAACTTAGTGTTCTTTTGAATCAGAAACTAATATTTTCCCATTAAGAAAAGATTCCAAATTTGCAACAAACAAATTATTTCAATATTTTATAAACCCCAGAGACTAAAAAACAAAGTATGACTTCCAAACTTATTCTATGACATTATAACCTTGACATCAAAAGCAAACAAAAACAATAGGAAATAAGAAAATTCAGACATAGTTCCCTCATGAAAATCAGTGGAAAAAAACTACAAAAATGAATCTAACAAAATATTTTATTTTTTTTTCAACAAAATATTTTAAAATATTAACCATCTTCATTGAGTTGAGTTTGGGCTAAGAATACAGAATATTTTAATATCATGAAATATAAATATGTAATTTAGTGCAAAACCCTGTCAAAGGAAGAAAACAATACATTTACTAACTTCTGAAAAGGCATTAGATAAAATTTAACATTCATTTAACATTTAATGAAAGATATTAATGAAATAAATTACCTAGAAGAAAGACAAAAGAAAAGCAAAGAAAAGAAAAAAAGGAAGTAAACTCCCACCAGACTAAGATTAGAAGGGAATTTTCTTGATCCATAGAAACATATTATCTTAAATCTGCACTGTTCAATGCCAAAAACTGAGATGTGCTGTAAGCATAAAGTACTGGATCTCAAAGTCTTCAACGGACAAATGGATAAGGAAGATGTGGTCCATATATACAATGGAGTATTATGCCTCCATCAGAAAGGATGAACACCCAACTTTTGTATCAACATGGATGAGACTGGAGTGAAATATGTCAAGCAGAGAGAGTCAATCATCATATGGTTTCACTTATTTGTGGAACACAAGGAAACATGGAGGATATTAGGAGAAGGAAAGGAAAAGTGAATTGGGGGAATCAGAGGGGAGACAAACCATGAGAGAACATGGTCTCTGAGAAACTAACTGAAGGTTTTGGAGGAGAAGGGGGTGGGGGCTGGGTGAGCCAGGAGGATGTCTGGAGGAATGGTTAGTTCCCAGAGAAACGGTTAGTTCACTGTTTCTTCAGGGCCATGACTGGAATGTTCAATGGCCTTCTCTCCCTGAGGAAAAGGGGATGGCGAGAGTAGCAGGAGATGAAACAAAAAGACATCAAAATGGCTAGATGGCATTGGGCCTGGTAAGCCATCATAAGGTCTCTGGCTTCTACTTTGAATGCAATGGGAAGCCAAAGCAGGCATCTGAGCAAGCCAGGGACAAGATCCAAGTTAATCTGAAGAAATCACTCTGGCACTGTGGTCATCACTCAGTGGATAGGGGTAGGTCAAGGAAGGAAGTGAAAAGACTAGGTACCAGGCTATTGTCAAAAACCCAGATGACAGAAGTTGGTGACTTGGACTAGGATTGTTAGCAGCAAGCGCTCAGCAGTGGTCAAATTTGGGATATATCTTAAAGGTAAATCCAAGTAGGACTTCCTGTTAGATCAGATAACAGATGTGAGAACAAGAAAGAAGTCAGAGATTCCTTCCAGACTTTTGATCTGAGAGAGGATGCCAGGATGGAGTCGACAGTTACTGGGATATGGAAGACCACAGGGGGAGTGAAATTTAGTCTTAAATATATCAAAGTTGAAATGCCAATTAGTCATCATTACAAAAGAATGTTGAGCAGCCTAGGGATACACAAGACAGAAGGGAGATTGAAACCATACTTTAAAAATGTGGATTCACCAGAGTAGAGATAGTACTTTAAGCAATGAAACCAGATGACATCTCTTAAAGAATGAATGTAGGTGAAGAAGACGAAAGGTCTGAGGGCTAAAATCCTGGGGCATGTCCTCCTACAGAGGTCAGGAAGAGAAGGAGAATTCAGCAGGAGACACTAAGACAGAATAGCAGGTGGGTAGGAAAGGAATCGAGAAAGGAGTGATGACTTGGAAGCAAAATGAAGATAGTGTTTCAGAAAGGAGGAAACCATCAACTGTGAAATACCGCGGGTAAGCTGCGTAAAATGAGATGTGACAGTGGATCGTAGGATCTGGCAGTTTGACCATCCTGGTGGCCTTAACAAGAGCAGTTTCAAGGTGGCAGTGGGGCCAAAAGCCTGAATGCAGTGGGTTTAATATAAATGGCAGGTAATTCCCACAGCTGAATCCAGCCTTTTTCCAACCAGGATTCCAACCCATCCCATTGTTTGACTCGGTTTAGTCCCAGGTGGACTCTCCCTGTGGCTTTCTCTCACAGCTCCCATAGTAACATAAGAGCAAAGCCTTTTTCTTCAGTGTTACTCACTTTCACCCCAAAGTTCAGATTTATTGACGCTCACTAGAGATAATGCTGGACAAAAAATAATCAGAAGTTCTCCTTTTCAGACTTCCACCAACCAAAAATTCGAATTGGCCCCCTCCTTCTTCTGGCCTGTATAAATCCCTGGCACTCTCTCACTCACCTGACTTGTGTCTTTGTGTGCAAGGGGCTCACACCCCACCCCACCAGAGAGCTCAGCCCAGATCTTTGTATTATTTCGGCTTCCCAATGACCTGAGATGGGCATGACAGTTACTGTCACTCCAGATGAGAAAGATGAGGCAAGAGAAATTGAGAAACTTTAATTCAAATGAGGGTCATAGTTAATAAGAATTGAAGGAAAAAAAATCCAAATGCCCAGGTAACTACTCAAATTTAGGATCTTTCCTGATACATCTTTAACAGGGGAGAGGGCGTGGGTGTTGATTCTGGGATTTGGAGGTATGTGGAAGAGGAAAGAAAGATCACAGGAAGTAGAGAAATGATCAGGAAAAGGCAGCTTGTCTTACTTCACAATATTGCCTTACTTCAGTTTTGTTTTTCAACCATGTTGGTGAGACTCCATGGCACAAGGAAAACAGCTTGGGTAGTTTTCTTCTTCCTTATTAGTTGATTATTAATTATTATGGAGCAATAAAACAAAGAGGAAATATTACTGTTCTAGTAGTTGTCTCTATTTTCCATACAGAACCCTGAGGAAAGAACCTGTGTTTAATGATCAACTCCCAGCTTGCATTCTGTGCGGCACAGTGTCCATTAGGCTGAATGTGAGAGAATTCACTGAGACTTCAGCCATTTCTGAGGATGGCACAGTGTTTGAGACCATCGATTGTGTCATTTTTGCAACAGGCTATAGTTATGTCTACCCCTTCCTTGATGAGTCCATCATTAAGAGCAAAAACAATGAGGTCACCTTGTTTAAAGGCATTTTCCCTCCTAAATTGGAGAAGCCAACCATGGCAGTGATTGGTTTTGTCCAGTCCCTTGGGGCGACCATACCCATAGCTGATCTGCAAGCCGACTAGGCAGTACAAGTAATAAAAGGTAAGTAGACTAAGAAGGTCATTGATGGGGAAGAGGGATGCCAATAAGAATGCCTTTGAATCTTTGTGAAAACAATAATAACAATGGGAAAATCCTAGGTCCTATCAAGTTTTGAACGTATAATTCTGTACTTTTGGTACTATCTTTTATAAGCTTTTAAAAATATATCACATTGGATTATCATATGCAATAGTACAAGATATTATTCAAGAAGTAATTTGTAATTCATAACTCCTTAGAACTGTAAACTCTTATTAACCTTGACAACACTAGAGCTTCTGGTCTTAAATGTATGACAATTCTATAAAATCATTATTTCAAAACTCAATAGAATGACCTAGTTTGAAAGGTTAATAAGAGAAGATGTTTCCAAGCCAATATCCAGCCAACTTCAAATATTTACAGTCAAGGAGAAAATTATGATTGCTGGAAAGTCAGTGTCGTTTCTGCTCTATCTTCTTCCCTGTCATGTGTTAGATCAGAATAAGCTGTGGATCATTAGCAGCAGAAAGTACTAGGAATAGCAGATGATCAGTCTCTAAGGTAGAGGAATACTGAGTGTCTGGATTAAGAAAATAGTGAAATAAGTCAAGCAGAGAGAGTCAATCATCATATGGTTTCACTTACTTGTGGAGCATAAGGAGTAACATGGAGGACATGGGGAGATGGAGAGAAGGGAGTTGGGGGAAATAGGAGCAGGAGATGAACCATGAGAGACTCTGAGAAACAAACTGAGGGTTTTGGAGGGGAGGGGGTGGAGGGTTGGGTGAGCCTGGAGGTGAGGATTATGGAGGACAGGTAGTGCATGGAGCACTGGGTGTGGTGCATAAACAATGAATTTTGGAACACTGAAAAAAAATTTAAATTAAATTAAATTTTAAAAAAAGAAAATAGTAACAACAACAGCAAACTCGATTGAGGTCAGGAAAGGAAAATGAGCAACATTCTCCAACAGAAGTTACAAGGTTCAAACCTTAATTCATATTAAGGTTCGAATACAGTTACGTGAAGATTCAGATCAGAAGACAAAAGTCCACGGTTGTAGAACAAAAAAAGGTGTCAAAGTTTAATGTGCAAAGTTTGTTTGGTCCTAGAGGTATAAAACTTCTGGAAAAGGGAGCTTAGCAAGCCTACTCCCTTTGAAACCATATGTAAGGCTTCCGGTCCTACCTGACTTGCTGGGATTTCAACGTACTTTCATACAGGAAGTTGGAAACTGCCACTTTGTGTATGAGACCTGTTTCATCACCAGGCTGTCATCAACATCATGCCAGTAGCATAAATCAGTGATCCCTTTAAATCTCCTTCAGTCTTTCCTCCAAGTCAGAGATGTGTTGCACCATGCAGCAACAGGCAGGAAGGTGGTGGCACGAAACTCCACTCAGAAAAAAGCGAGCTTACGGTTCAGGCTCAGGGAGACTGACATTAGAGGGTCAGACACCTACTCTGCTGGGAAAAATTGTAACTTGGGCTCTGAAGAAAGGAGACAAGGCAGAGACCAAATCAATAGAGAATTGATATTCAAGGCAAAGACTCAGCCTTAAAGGAAATGAGGGATGAGGCAAATAATCCAATTTGGGGGAATCTAAATGCCAGAAGAGAGGGGCCAATTATAGGCAACCCAGTGGTAGTAGCTGGTGGGCTAGTGAGCATAATCACTTCCTTCTTGATCTCTCTTTGTGCCCAGGGACAGGACAAGGTCCAAGGGTTGGAACAGGGCCATGCCTACCTACAAAGGCTGTTCAAGTGACCCGGCCTGAAAGGACTGCAGGAACGGGGAGTTAGGCAATCACTGTAGGTCTTGAGCCTCCAGATCTGGGATTTCTAGTCTTCAAGGTGATCCCAAAATTGCCAAAGAAACCACCCTAAATTTCAAGTACCTCTGGGCACAAGAGCATGTTTTGGCATGGGTTTCAGAGAAGTCTGTAAACCTATTTCAAAATAAGCCTGCCATCTGGGCAGTCCCAACCTGGATCCGGGGTCTTGGGGCTCCCCCGAGTCCTCCGTGTCCTGTGCACAGCTCCTGTCTGCAGTCTCACCCAGAAACTGTTGGCTCTTCAGAGAGACAGTCAGGACTTGACTGGATTCTACAACTTACATGTTGGAAATTCCTTTTTCTGACAAAGCAGAGTAATTTCCTATGAAGCTTTTTTCCTTAAATCTAAAATAGAGATGCTGATATAACTTTGGCTATAAACTATTAGATAACATTTTTAAAATACAGCTGAGAGACTAGATATAATCCTTAAAACTGATTTTAAACATTCACTAACTGGTTTAAGAGCAAAGATACAAAGATACAGAGCTATTTGGTTCCTGGCTTTTAATTATGTCACATTTCAGTTCTGAGAAAACTGGAAATGACTTACATGTTTCTCTCAAAATGACCACCTGTTGATTTGCTCAAGATTTTACTTTGCTAGGCAATGACCTGAAAAAATGGAAATACTAATGTGATACATAAATCCTTATTAAAAAGGAAAAATGGCAGGCTGATCTTATGCCAGACTTATTTAACTATTATCACGTCTTTCCCCTCTCTCCCCCCCGCTTTGTTTAGGAACTTATACTTTGCCTTCTGTAACAGACATGATGAATGATATTGATAAAAAAAAAGAGGGAAAAGGCTCAAATGGTAAGAGCACCTATTGTAAAAAAGGTCTAGGATTTCCACAGAAAAATCAGAATCCATGAACACTTGTAACTCTCTTAGTCTTAAATGGTCCAAAGTGAGGCCTTTAAGGTGACAGCTATGAGCAAATTCATGCATTCGACAGGTATTTGTGAAGGATTTCCTTTGCCCCGACACAGTACTCAGTCCTGTTTCATCCCCCCATGGTTCCTGCAACATACGACAGAAAGAAGACCCAGAAAGGATTGGAAATCAGAGGAGTTTGGGAGTGCACGAACGTGGACTACTATTATCCAGCCCATAAGTCCTCTAAGATATGAGGATGCTGCCAGATGGCTCTAGGGAACGGTCAGGAGAACAGAGACAGAGCTCTCTGTCAGGAGAACAGGAGAACAAGAGAACAGAGCTCTACTCCTACCTCTGTCACTAACTAGCTCAGCGGCCATGAACGAGATTCGTGAGTAAGAGATAATTTCCACTGGTGAACAGGGATGGGAAGGCCTTTCTCAGGGGCTGTGTGGTGTTGGGGAATGTCCAGATGAGATTCGGCATGCAGGTCTCTTGGAAAAGGCTACAAAGTGCAGAATAAATAAGTGAGGTCCCCTTACCAACACAAGGGTCTGACGTTGATTCACTCTGATAAAAAAGCTGAGAGGCATTTTCCCTGTTCTTGTTCCTATAAGACTTGTACACAGAACTTCGGAATCCACAGTGCTGTTTCCTCTTCCCACCTCTAGGTTTGGCACCAGTGAGACGGTACAGATAGATTATATTACGTATATGGATGAATTTCCTCCTTCATTGGGGCAAAGCCCAACATCCCATGGCTGTTCCTCACAGATCCCAAATTGGCTGTGGAGATGTTCTTTGGTCCTTGCGGCCCATACCAGTTTAGGCTGGTGGGCCCAGGGAAGTGGCCAGGAGCCAGGAATGCCATCCTGACCCAGTGGGACCAGACCCTGAAGCCCATGAAGACGAGGGCTGTCAGGAACCCTCAGAAGCCTTCCCTGCTCTGCCTTGGGCCAGGTTCTTCATTCTCCCTGTTCTATTTATTGCTGTTTTCTTTGCATTGATCTAGTTATCATTCGCCCCAGGCTTCTGAAAGTTACTGACAACACCCAGGAAGGAACTTTTTTATTTAAAAATTAAGAATTTCACACCTCCTACTTTCTTATTCAACAGACATTAGTCAGTAAATCTGTACTATTTCCAGGCTTTTAAATAAGCCTCTTTAAGAATCATGTGATGCCCTAGAGACAGCACTAATCATTTCTCTTGAGATTCCACTAACATTTCATCATCACAATTACGCTCTTCACCTCTAATCTCAATCGTCTCCTGAAACATTTTGACATGATTTCTTTTCTTCTTCAATCAAGGTTTGAAATACATACTTTAAATCTAAACAAAGAGCAAATTCAGCAGAATAGTCATGACATTCTCTGCCATCCCTGCGAACCATTTTCAGGAGGATCAAGTAGAGAATTTGGCTATTAATTCTATTTTTATTCTACCCCAAATCCTCCAGGCAATAAGTCCTGATCCCTGGCCAAAGAGCAGAGCATGGAGACCTGGTCGATAATGAAAGTTAACAAGAGTGAACTTATCATAGCTATATTCTCAGTAAGGATACAAGCTTTCCAACATGTAGCAGCAAAATACTGTCAACAACAATGAGTAGAACAAGAAATACACCTTTTAGATGAATGAAATGTCTCAAAAAAAATAAACATTTAACCAAAGGCATTACCAAAATTGAATACTGCCTTTATTACATGAACTTCTCATGTAACAGCATAAATCTAAAGTTTGATTTTTGAAAGTATTATCATATTGTATAGTTAAACTTTTGATAGTTAACATTTTTAAAGTTTGCCACTATAGAGCAGATAAAATAATCTGCCCTCATCATCCGTCACCAGAGGGCTCCATACGTGGTTATGTCACGCATTTCTTATTATACCTTCACTTCTGAAGCCAGGGGAGCGGCAAAATACATATATGGGAAAGGAACAGAAGACCACATTTTTCTTTATACTTTTCCTCCTCCTTTTTTTTTAAAGATTTATTTATTTATTTGACAGAGATCACAAGTAGGCAGAGAGGCAGGCAGAGAGAGGGGGGAAGCAGGCTCCCCGCTGAGCAGAAAGCCCTCCTCCTTCTTTTTTTAAATTCTCTTTACATTTTTGTCTTTGGAGCTAAGATCTATCATGGATGTTGTTGTACACAATTTTAAATATTTCCCTATTCCCAATTGTTTAAAATAACAAATTAACATTCTGCTTTTAAGGTCTTCTCACAAGATGTGAAACATTCCCAAATGTTCCCAAGTGAAACAGAACTTTTCTTGAACTCCATGACTAGATGGAATCAGATAATGAAAAATTAATGACAGCCCATAGAGTTTATTTTGCTTGATGTTATCCATACTAGCACAGAAAATAAATTGCAGATAAAATTGATACAATCCAATTTCTGTTATTTTTCCTCATGTGATTATTTAAGTTTTTGTAAACACTAATTGACTCATAAAGGATATGTTTTTTTTCCTAAACTAATGTAGCCAACACATTCTCTTAATGATCCTATTCACATCAATCTATTTCCATGCTAAATCGAACTACTGCCAATGTTTAGATTACTTCTACACATAACAGTAATGATTTTCAATCATTCGTTTTTATGTATTTTACTGACAGAATTAAATATATATTTATTCCTTAACAGACATACAATCTGAATACATGAAGCACAAAAGATCTTTTCACTCCCAATGTCATCTCAAAATTCTTACCAGGACTTTAAAGTGCATAGTCAGATATTAATAATACAACCAAATAAATAAAAATTAATTGTCTTTTGGCAGCAGACACAGCTACCCTGATTAGATCCCAAGCTGACCCGCATGATCACAGGGTTGTTGACTGCACCATTCTCCGGGACGGGAAGCAGGAATTTGAAGCGGGCTTTTGGCTCTTCAGCTCTTCCAGAGGAGCCAAGCTCCTGACACCAAAGCAGCTGTTCTCAGCCACATATTAAGCCAAACTTCAATGTATGGATCTACCTATCTTCTCATCTCCCCTTGCTCTTCATCTTCCTCTTCTTTCTCATTACTAGTCTTACTTCTAACCTTTCTCCTTCTCTAACTTCTTTGTCTTCCTTTTTCCCTTTTGTTCTTTCTTGTGCTTTCTCCTTCAGTAGGAATGACTGGAGGAGTAATACCCACCTTAAAGGACTCTTGGATCTTCTGGGATGGTGTCCCAGATGCTACCCCAAATGGTCTTTCAAGAAGTGAGCATATTGGGATGCTTGGGTGGCTCAGTCGGTTAAGTGTCTGCTTTTGGCTCAGGTCATGATCCCAGGGTCCTGGGGATCAAGTCCCACATTGGGCTCCTTGCTCAGTGGGGATCCTGCTTCTGCCTCTGCCTACAGCTCCCCCTACTTGTGCGCGCGCGCTCTCTCTCTCTCTCTCTCTCTCTGACAAATAAATAAATAAAATCTTTTAAAAAAAAATAAGTGAGCATATCCCCCTACATGCAATTGCCCAGCCAAGCTCAATGTTACATGAGACCCAACCCCAACGTTCATCCCAGTCACCACTCCAATGTCACTTCTGTACAAAAACACAATCCTTTGTCGCTCTCCACCTCCTGCCCTGCACTTTTTCCCATGGCATCTGACATAGTCGCCATGTGTTTGTGAGTGGCCTCTCCCCTCTCTGCAAGTAAGCTCTGTGAGAGCAGAAACACTGTCCATAGCTGTTTCCGCAGTGCTTGGAACGGTATCCGGCTCCTCGTACGCAGCCAGTCAACATCAGCGATCCTTGTTGAAAACAGGCATTATTCAGCCTCAATCAAATGTTCCAGACACAAAGCATTAAGTGCTACGGGTGTCTCCTTGAAAGTGTAGCTTTTACTATTACTCGGGTATGGTGAGGCCAACAAAGCAGGACATTGAAAAGACAGGCTGTTACTACTCACAGACCCCAAGAGCAGGAGGCAGGCCCACTCCACAGGGAGCCCCCAGGGTCAGACAGGAGGCCGAGGGAAGAGAAGACATGGGCAAGAGCCTTGTTGGATGTGGCTTGTTTGTGTTTGGTTTTGGTTTTGGTTTTTGGTTTTTCTTTTGGTGGGGAGGTTCTGTGAGAAGGAACAGGGGAGGCAACGTAAGCAGGTTTAGGACCGACTGGTTGGAATAATTTCAGCAGGCTCTGGGGTCTAGGGGGTCGTACCCAGTTGTCTGGTACCTGGAGTGTGAGAGCCAGCAGAGGAGGGACCGGGGTGCAAGCTCTGGGTTGGTGGCTGTGCTTATGAAAGCCACATTCCTTGGGCCAGGTGAGTTTTTTGCTATCTGTTTAGACTAGCTAGCCCTGGGAAGGGCAGTCCCACCACAGCTAGCGGGACTCCAAGATGACAAAGCATCAAAAGTACTGAATAAAGAGACAAGATTAATACAGTGGTCAAATCTGCCCTGGCCTGGGGCTGGAGGGGGAAGCAGGAGTCAGATCCTAGAGAAGGAAGGGATTCCTAAAGCCAAATGACAGGGATTAAAGTGGGGTAGCAAAGCCCCCTTACGGGAGCCTACGTTGGTGGCAGATGCCACAAGAGGACTGGAGCAGATGTACAACATGAGTGGGAGAGCCTCCTACTATCTTAAAGCCAGAAGGTTTAGTAGAAAACCATCTGCTCTCAAGACAACTGGTTAAAAGGGGAACATCTAATGCTGGCCTTTCACATGTGGGTTATTTTGTTACTCCAAGTGAAAGTCTTACAAAACTATGTGTACTAAAAACATTTTTATCTATAAAATCAATTTTTGTCTATTTGAATAAAAAATATATAAAGTCCTTTGGTCAGGATCTTTTCCTTGAGTATTTTTAAAATACATAATTCATTTTCAATTAATTTTTCCTATTCTGTTGTGCTTAAGAACAAAATATTAGAGATATCACAAGTGCTTCTAATAAGGAATTAATGGCCTGTTAAGGAAAGAAAGAAGCCTCTGATGACCAACAAAGGTTTGTACTTCAAAAAACATGATAGTAACTTTTTCTAAGTCATTCATGCAACACACATTTATGAAGCATTTTGTGGGCTGGGCCCTGTCTTGGGTGACCAACATGTAACTCGTCTTCACAGAATTTATAGCCTGGGAGGTAAGAAAAGACATTAACAAGTTTATATTTAAATTTACTCCTTTTCAGGCTGCTTACACTTTGGAGTGATACATGGTTGTTCATTTTTAGCTATTCTTTTATTTGTCTTCAAAAAATCCGATTCTGCGGGCCTGTGTATTACCATGCGGCAATCAGAAGATAGTCTTAATCAGAGATGTGACACCCCATTAAAATAAACTCAAGTAGCAGATAGCTGTTATTGTCAGCAACAACTGCAAGAACAAGACTGACAGTGTTTCATTAATATGAAGTAGGAAATATTAATATTAGATAACAAATTCTGTGAAGACTGGTTAAAGTGTTTATCACCTAACACAGGGCCCAGCCCTAGAAAATATTAATAATATTAAATGTCAATTAGGTCTCTTTGCCAGCATCTTAGATCCGTTCCCCAGTCACTTACTGACAGCCTAGTATGGCCAAGCCGCCATGCTAGATGCTAGGATGGAAAAGCCGAGTTAGAAATGGTTCTTGTGTTCAGGCAGTTACAGTCCAAAATGTAACAGGGAACTGAAAAAATCTAACTTTGCTTTCGATAAGCAGAAACACTCACACACATCCAGCCTCTGTACTCTCAGTTACCAAAGATTTTTAGAAATTGCTAGTACCTGCTATCATTTTAGAGTTTAATGAGGTATTAAAGCTTAATCCATCCCCATATAATCTTTTGACATGGGTCATCACAAGACAACTACTGTAAGTTTTATTACAAAAACAGAAATTCATAATATCTTTATCTTGATCCTAAAGATACAGCTGCAAGTTCAAGGTTTTGGGATGGATAAGTTCTTCCAGTTCTGTCATTGTGAATCTGGGCCTGCGCCTGTCACCGTGTTTGGAGACAACACCCAGAGTATAAATGCAAGGCCTTTAGGAATATGAGTTTGGGCCAAGCGGCCTCCTGGCTCAAGATGCTGGAGGTCAGTGGTCCTCAGCCCAATTCAGTGCAATGTCCCCTTTTGATAGCAAGTGTCTTGTAAGCTTGTCTTGTGTGTATACAAAATAATTAGAAAGTCCAATTTACTGGCATTGATAAATGCTACTAGCCCCGTAAAGTCAGCCCTTTGCACTGGCTTCCAGAAGTGACTGGGAATCAGTAAGAGACTCTCAGTACTTCTCTGAACTTTTCCTCATCCTGGTAGTGAGACTTCTCACTGTACAGCTTCTCAAGCTGGACACCCCAGGCATTACCCTTGATTTCTTTCTTTGCCTCATGCATTAGTTTGCTAGAGCTGCCACAACAGGATACCAAGCCTGAGTGGCTTAAACAAAAGAAATGCATTTTCTCACATTCCTGGAGGCTACGGGCACAATATGCAGGTGTCAGCAGCATTGTTTTCTTGTTGATGACAACTTTCTCCTCCCTGTGTTTTCACACGGTCCTTCCTCTGCGTGTGGCTGTGTTCACATTCCCTCTCCTTATAAGACACCAGTCCTATCGGATTAGGTCTACCCTAAGACCTCATTTGAACTTAAACATCTCTTTAAAGACCTGATTTCCAAATACCGTCACATTCTGATGTACACAGTGTGTCTCCAACACAGGAAATTGGGGAGGACACAGTTCAGGCCCTGACCCCTCACCACCCGCCTATGCACAGAGTCAGCGAATGTTTTCGCTTCCCTCGACCTCCACAGCCTCTCCCCTGGTCCAGGCGCCATTCAGTGTCGCCCGGGGTTCTAGGAGCCTCCTACGTCAGGTCTCTGCTTCCGTCCCTGCACCTTCCACTTCCTGTGCACCAGCAGGAGTGACCTTTCTCAAGCGCGAACGGGATCCGTCACTGCCATGCTTCGACCCTTACAGTGGTTAGCCACTGCAGGGACTACGAAACCCAAGTCCCACCATGACCTACAAGATCCCACTCTGCCTCCAACCCCATCTGATACCTTTCTCCTCCTTTCCTAGGTTCCTGCAAGCCTTCTCTCACACTACATTCATTCCCACTCGAGAGCATTTGTTCTCTCTGCCCGAAATGCTGTATCCCAAGATTTCTGCGTAGCTAGCACGTTCTTGGATTCCGGTTTCAATTCCCATAGGACAATCCCGAAATGAGACGTCTTCCCTGGCCACTCGGTTCACTTCAGCACAACCCTCTTTCAAATCATCCTATTTTACGTCCTTCTTGGCACTTTTATTTCTGAAATCATCTTATTCCTTTTTTTACTTGTTTATTCCTTTTTAAATTTGTATGCAATTGACATATAGTGTGTTATTGGTTTCAGAGGAAGAGCTCGGTGATTCATCGGTCGCACATAACACCCAGTGCTCATTACACCGTGTGCCCTCCTTAATGCCTGCCACCCCTCTCCCCTCCCCTCACCCCTCCCCTCCAACAACCCTCAGTTTGTCTCCCATAACTGAGTCTCTTACAGTTTGTCTCCTTCTCTAATGTCGTCTGGTTTTATTTTTCCCTACGATCCTCTGTTTTGTTTCTTAAATTCCACATATGAGTGAGATCATATGATAACTGTCTTTCTCTTACTGACTTGTTTTGCTTAGCATAATTATCTATCATCCCCTTTCTCATTCACAACTAGGATCTAAACATAAATATTGCCTGTTTTATTCTCCACAATATCCTCAGTGCCTTCAATGTGCCTTGCATATAGAACAGAGAATATTAATTAATCAATACATCTGCATGTATATTGACTACACACATTAATATACATTCTTAATACATATTCATTTAAGTAAAATTGTTTAATATGTTCCTTTTAAAGTCATTTTTACTCAGTAAAATAAGTAATATTATTCATTATTAACCCTCAAATTGCCATATAGTCATTATGTAAAATGATACTTCCATTGGCATTTGGGTAACACAAAATAAATTCACTTTTGTTATTCCTAAGTATTATGGTTGCCTTTCATCAAGGAGACTAGCATCCAAATCAACCTATCATAGCAAATTATGTCAATAATTAATATCAAATCAACAAATTTAGGTGTTTTTTAAACACCTTCAAATATCCAATCTACTATTCTTGAAAAAAGGTTTAAAATATGGAGAATGATAGACCAGAGTAAAGACAAATTTGCACTCTATGTGATCCATTCACATGTATAAAAGTAACTGGGAATACTTAAAAGACAGAAGAAGTTTATCTTCTTGAAACAATCCCCTTTTTTACAGTTATACCAACTGAAGACATTACTCATTTTGATACTATTTGAGGGTTAAAAGTCAACTTATGAAAGGAACTTATGTTACTAAGTCAAGTGGCAAATCTGCTGCTGCCTGAAGTCCAGAGGCACATGATTAACCTGGTTCACTATTCTCACCACCTTTGGCAGATAACATTTCCGTTCTCCAAGTGCCTTCAAGTTGACCTTGTCCTTTTTTTAAGAAGAGCGTGTAAGTTGGCCAGGACATGCTCCCCACCCACATCACAGAAGAGGAAATACACAAGAAGGAGTGGTACATCCAGAGATCTTCCGGTTCCCTGGCAGGGTGCGGGCTAATCTCCATGACAAAGCATTGGAGGGAAGCACCTATAATCTAGAAAACCATCTCTCTCTTGACAGTTCCTCGGGTTGAGATAACACTATTTAGGGGTGCCTGGGCAGCTCGGTCTAAGCCTCTGCCTTCAACTCAGGTCATGATCTCAAGGTCCTGGGATCAAGCCCCACATCGGACTCCTTGGCTTATGCTCTCTCTTGCTCACTGTCACTCTCAAATAAAATTTAAAAATATTTCCGTAAAAAGATAACACTCTTTAATAAAGGAAATTCTGGCTATGATTTCTAATCTTTAGAGGGTGCCTACACTGCTCAAACATTTTCCTGTAGACTTTTGTTTCTACCATATTCACAACTTCTCACACTCAGTTATCAGTTTAAGTATGGTTGAAGCCCTGAAGATAAAGAGCTTGCTAAGTTGGAAACATAAGCTGGTCAGGATAATTGCCCGTTTCTGATTGCCAAACGGATTATGCTGTAATACAATAACCTATGTGGAAATCTATAGCCTCCTGCATGTTGTGTAACTGGGTGGGTGTTTGACAAACAGAGATTTCAATTCTGGTTGAGTCCATGACACAGGTATGTAGAAAGCCTAAGGTACTCTCTGACATTGAAAAAACCATGGTGGTTTTGAGGCTTTACTTTGAAGTTACTGGCTTGTCCTTTGGCTTTTGTGCTGCTTAGAATATTTTCTGTGTCACTCAAATATCCACTGCTTTCATATTTCTTCTGCTTTCACATCAATCCCAATAAATGATCTGTAATTCACTCTTTTTTTAAGATTTATTTATTTATTTGACAGACAGAGCTCACAAGTAAGCAGAGAGGCAGGCAGAGAGAGAGGGAGAAGCAGGCTCCCCGCTGAGCAGAGAGCCCGATGTGGGGCTCGATCCCATGACCCTGCAATCATGACCTGAGCAGAAGGCAGAGGCTTAACCCACTGAGCCACTCAGGTGCCCCTGAAATTCACTCTTAATAAAGATTGCTGAAAACATAACCTCTCCCAGGGAGAGTATATGTCAATCTCTCTTTTGGGTTATTGGTACTCTAACTCTTGATACAGGGGAAGACGGGACATCAATTATAGTCTGGTGTGAAGGGAACAAAGCCCCCAAACCATGCAGGCCACAGGCTTCTGTAACTAACTGGCTGGTCCCAGGACTAACACCACAGAAAGGTGGCCAGTGGTAAAAAAAAATTCCAGTTTGCAACTTAGATCAGCTCCTCGTTGATATCCATGAGGAGAGGAAGTTGATTTTTTTGGTCTTAGCAATAACAATGACAAGATGGTGAGACTCAAGGTAGTAGCAGTAGTTGAATTCTTGCAGACCATTCTGGAAGAACATGGTGACTCCAGGTGGCCCATCCATTTAGTTAAGAGTCCCACCAGAAGCAAATGGCATGTTGGAAAGATTCCGCATCTGATTGAAGAGGAGAGAATATCGCTAAGAACCAGACAATATCAGAGCCGCAATCGAGTGGCCTAATGATCAGAAGTTCAGTTCTGATTTCAAAGACAAAGAGGGTAAAAGTCCAGTCATAGGGTTCTTCCAGAAGGATATGCCAAGACAGGACTAACCAAGCCAGGATTTTATTAGGAGAAAGCTGTGAAAGTAACAGGGAGGCAGCAGGGAGACAGGAAGAGCTGTCAGGTAGGGAGGTGGGTCTGCACAAAGCAGCGGGGAGGACAGCTGGGTGAAAAGTCCTAGACCGCTGAGCAGTCTAAGAAAGGTGTGTCGGGGCCAGGGCCTGGGAGAATTGCAGATCCGAAGCTGGGCATGAGATGAGTCCTGTGTCTATAAGGAATAGATGTGTTCAGTGTCCCTGCTGCCCTCAGTGATCAGCTGGGACCAGCGCAAATGAGCATGCATGGCCTCAGTTTAAAGGCAGTGTGCAGTGAGCAGCCTGGGTCCTCAGACAGTTAAGCCACCTGTAGTTGGAAATCTGCGCCTTCTCATGGCTGGTGGAGGGCCCAGTGCAGTAGGACTTCTCAAAAGGCTTGGTGAGGAGACCAGTGAAGAGCTTCTGTCAGATACTAGTATTACTAAAGCCAGACTCATCCCAGACCCCGCAGCTGGCCAGTGTGCGCTCCCCACCAGGCGGTGGACTGGCTCAAGGATCGGCTCAAAGAGTGGCAGCAAAATCAACAGACGGAAAATTCTCTATGTATAGGCAAACAGGAGCCTCTATGGGAAGGCGTAACTGGAAAATATTAATCCTCCTTTCCCAAATGTATATAAATTAAAGGGAGGCACTAAACTATCAAGTTAAGACCCAGAGCTTTCAAATAAGAAAGTAATAACTTCTTGAAAATTTTCCAACAAGACAATGGCAAACTCCTATCTAAATGCCAGTGTGTCCCTCACATCCTCAGATAACACTGTTCCTATCCAGTGTTTCATGTTACCCCCTGACCTCTTCTCAGTCAGTCTTCTTCCTGCAGAACAACAAACAGTACGGGAGGCGACATAACCTGCTTCGTTCTCAGGCTACTGATCTGCTGCAAACAGCGTTTCAGGGCTAATGCTTCCAGCTCCAAAACCATTATTCCGTCTTCCAGTCCAAAAGTCTCAGTAAAAATGATAATATTTAGGATAGAATTCATCACAATTATTAAATATTTATTACATGCTAGAGTCTATCCCAGGCCCTAGGGATCTACCAGTGAATCAGATAGAAATGGCCCCTACTATTAAAAAGGTTACATTCTATTGGAGGAAAACAATCAATAAAAAAAATATACAGGGGGCGCCTGGGTGGCTCAGTGGGTTAAGCCTCTGCCTTCAGCTCAGGTCATGATCTCAGGGTCCTGGGATCAAGCCCCCGCATCAGGCTCTCTGCTCAGCGGGGAGCCTGCTTCCCCCTCTCTCTCTGCCTGCCTCTCTGCCTACTTGTGAGCTCTGTCTGTCAAATAAATAAATAAAATCTTTTAAAATATATATATACACACACACACAAATTAATTGTTTAAATACCATAGAATGATATAAAATAAAGAATATAATAATTAAAATATTTTATCTCATTATATTTCATGTTATTATACTTCTAGTATTATCATTATATATTATATGTAATATTCTTTTTTTTTAAAGATTTTATTTATTTATCTGACAGACAGAGAGCACAAGTAGGCAGAGAGGCAGGCAGAGAGAGGGGGGAAAGCAGGCTCCCTGCTGAGCAGAGAGCCCGATGTGGGGCTCGATCCCAAGACCCTGAGATCATGACCTGAGCTAAAGGCCGAGGCTTAACCCACTGAGCCACCCAGGTACCCTTATATGTAATATTCTTTTAAAGAACAAAAGAAGGACTAGAAAGAAAGAATAAAGGCCAAAAAAAGTGATCTGGTCCAGTCCTCTAGGTTTAGTGACACAGGAAATATGCGATGTTGATGGTGACCAACCCCAACAACCGCACCAGAGTAGTGCATGCATTGTCTCAATCTCTCCCCTCCACTGCCACGCTTCTCCGCAGACACATCCATGAGAGATGACCTACGAATGCTGGAACCATAGTGCCTCCTTTGTCCCCACGTCTCCTGTGACTCCTCAATAGCTCATTATCAAGTCATCCACACTGAGCCCTGGGCCCACAACTGGACTTAGCATGTAGTAGGCAAATATATTTTAATGAATGACTAAATGAGTTGTGAATGAATTTAGCTAAACTGAACAGCAGTCTGGGGAAACCAGGTTTGGTTGATGCCAGGGGTTTTCAACTATGGGGATGCCTTTGGTTAAGCAGTAAGTCATCTTTGTGGAGTGACTGACCTAATCTCCATCTCAAGAACCTTCTCAGCATCTAATTCACCACCTTCCCCACTGCTCCCTCAACCACGTCAGAAGGAAAACGTATGCCAAAATCCCATGGATTTAAGTGGATTCATAACCTGAAACTAGTTTCACATAACACAACAAATGTAGAGAATGTGTTTTGCAACCAATTCTAATGACCAAAAAAAAAAAAAATTGGCATGGATGTGCCTGAAAAGAAAAACATAGTGTATTATATGCAAAACAAAGGAAGAATGGGCCCAAGCGTTCTTGTGGAAAGACATGAGGTCTGTTCCAAGTCCTGTGGTACAGATAGTACCCAGGCAGATGAAGTTAATCACTGTTCTGTGTCACGAATAAGGAAACACTTAGAAAGGGTCATCAGGTTAAACCCACATTTATTTACGGAGCTCCTGGTGAATACCCAGCTCTCCACGAGGTGCTGATGAAGATAAAATTAAAAGTCTACATGATAGGAAATATGAAATCTCTCTTCACAGTTCATTAACATTCATGAGACCATTAGCAGACAATCCCTGGAAGTCTGCAACATTGAGCAGTGTGGGACACTGTGTCCACTGGGAGCTCAGCAGCAGCGAGTGCGGGGTTAGGAAGGCTTATTGGGGACAGTAAAGTTTGTTCCGGGTCTTGCTAAGACCATACAAGTTTTATACAAAGACTTGTATGGACAAAATGAAAGTGGAAGGGCCCTCACCCCCAGCATCAGGAAGAGCAGAAGGAATGTGGTATGTGTGATGGGTATTCAGGTGTTAGACATCCCGGCAGGCAGGGTATGTACAGAGAAATGACTAGAACAGTGTGAACGCCAGCGGGGTGAGGTTCTCACCCCCAAAAGAGAGGCTCGACATGATGGGTGGATTAGAAAGATTAATTTCTCCCATACTATTTGAAGTCCCAATTTTAGAAGAACAATCGCTGAGAAAGACAAAGAAACGTACTGCTACAAGCAAAAGATCTCCATGACAAGGATCAAGTTGAGCTTACGGTCACTGGTGAGCAGGGTGGTGCCAATAAAGGGAAGCAGTCACTGGACAGAAGAAAAGGGATCCTGCCTTTCTGTCCCTTTAGACTTCCTCCCATGGCCCAGGGCATCCTCCCAACCAACAAGAGGGGTCACTGCAAGGTGATGTCCCATCTGATCTGGTATTGAAGGAAGAAGCTTCAGGAAAGGAAAGTCTAAATCTTTTTCCCTGTCTCCCTCCTTCTGTCCCTGGGATAAGACAACCAGTGAGGCATGGGCCCAGACAAGTGTGTGCAGGAGGATGTCTGCGGTAAGAACAGTCCTGGAGATGTGACAGAATGAAGCCAGAGATCCAGAAATCGTAAGAAATCAAGACCTCTGCATACAGTTGCAGATGCTCAAAAACTCCCTTAAATCTAGCAAAATGCAATAATGAGAATTACAAGAATTGTGATCTGGAAAATATCCCCAGGTCCTCACGCATTCCACTATAATCATCTTGTCTGGCAAGCACCAGGCTTCCCACACTTTACCACGAGGTCCAAAGTAAATTCTTTCATCCCCTCCAAAATCCTAGTCTGTTGCCCAGCGAAGCCAAGTAATAGGCACCCTGTGTAAACCACTCCTGCTCAGTTTGGTATCCAAACCACAGACTACTTATGGAATTTGAAAACTGGGGAGCCCAAGTCCATAAAAAGTCCAAGAGCCTGACCAGGTAGTTGCTGTTGTCCCATCATCTTGTAACAAAATTAGTCACCTTGAAGGGAGGGGCAGATTTTACAACCCTCTTAAATTATTTGCAGCCCCTTAAAGAGGCAGAACCCTGTATTTCCAAAGCACACTAGAATCCCCAAGTAGCTAATCAGCCACTGAATTAAAATATACTTATTGAACACCAGCTATGGGCTTAGCAGTGCCCTAGGTAGAAGGATAAGAAGATCTTTGGTCTTTGAGGTAAAGAAGCTCACCACCTAATGGTTGAAACAGTGCACAGTTAAAGAATAATTTAGAAAGAAAACATACAAATGACCCACAGGTGCTGGAAAGGTGCTCAGCATCACCAATCCTGAAGGAAACGCAAGTCAAAACCACGATAAGACTTACCTCCCTCCTATCAAAATGGTTTATGAAAAAAACAAATAATAAATATTGGTAAAAATGAAGAGAAAAGGGGGCCCCTGGCCACTGCTGGCGGGCATTTAAGGTGGTGTGGCCACTCTGGAAAACTGTATGGAGATGCCTCAAAAAAGTAAAAATAGAACTACACTGTGATCTAGCAATTGCACTTCCGGGTATCTGCCCAAGGAAAACAAAACAGAAATTTGAAAAGATACACACCCCCATGTTCACTGCAGCATTATTTACAATAGCCGAGATATGGAAACAATCTAAGGCCCCCTGACGAACGAGTGGATAAAGAAAACGTGGTAGCTATAAATACGATCAAATATTACTCAGCTATAAAAAAGAATGAAGTTTTGCCACTTGTGAGAATATGGCTCAAACATGAGGGCATGGCGCTGAGTGAAATAAGTTACGGAGAGAAAGACAATACCATGATCTCATTTATATGTGGGACCTTGAAGAACAGAACAATTACCAAAAAACCCCAAGCTCATAGACACAGAGCACAGACTGGCAGTTGCTGGAGGTGAGGAATAAGGAGCAGGGAAAATGGGTGAAGGGGTCAAAAGGTACAAATTTCCAGGGATAAAAAAAAATAAGCCGTAAGGATGTAACACACAGCATGGTGACTCTGGTAAAATAATACTGTATCATGGATGTGAAGGTGGCTGAGAGTAAATGTTTCAAGTTCTCATTATAAGAAAAAATTTTTGAAACTGATAGATGTTAACTAGATTTATTGTGGTGATCATTTTGCAATATATAAAAATATTACATCATAGCATATACCTGAAACCAACATGATGTTACACTTCAATTATACATTAATTTTTTTTAAAAAAGTATACTTCTTGCAGTAAAAAAAGTTTAGAATGCTATAAAACTGACTAGAAAAAGATTAGGAGGTCAGAAAAGAGAGAGTCTGGTGGAAACTGGAATTTTAGGAAAAGCTACTCACATCACAACCCACATGAGCGTCAAACCCTAAACACGCTGGGAAACAAGCCTAATTGGAAACATCTGCTCTGAGTCACAGCCTTGGAGAAACAATTAGAAAACAAAAGTATGTTTTCTTTGTGTAAGAAAATGGTTCTTCTTGGTAGACTTGTCTTTTAAAGTAGAACAGCTCAGGGGCACCTGCGTGCCTCAGTGGGTTAAGCCTCTGCCTTTGGCTGGGGCCAGGGTCCTAGGATCGAGCCCCATATCAGGCTGTTTTTTCAGGTGTTTTTTTTTTTTAACCACTTTATGCTTCCACTCTTCCTCCCCATGATGCCAACGGGAGAGGTTTCTGAAGCTCCCAGGACGGCCAGGAAGGGAGTCGGAGGGAAGGTAAAGAGAGGTTAAAAAAAACGCCGAGCAGGGGGCAGGGTGGGGTGGCTGGACATCTAGTTTCATTGGTATCATATTGCAGCTTCCAGGTCTCTGGGCCGGTAGATGTTTAAAACAGTTCTTTCTTGTATGGATGTCTTGGCTCATACATCAGGGGCCCCCAAACAATGGTGACCTCTCCCCAGGAGCTCTTGACCCAGAAGAATGGACCCTATCCTGGCAGACACTTCTGTAGCCCTATTAGACAGGACCTAATATGGCCCATATTAGCTCTCTTCTGGTGAATCACATTGGGCCCCCCAGGAAACGCTTATATATGCTTTGTCTCAGTAAACGCTGGGATTCTGGCCAAACGCAACATAAATGCAATGCCCTATCACAGCTAGCCGGCCCAAATCCCGTCCTCTCGATTTCCCAGGCAAGATGAGGTTGACCAAAATTCCACGGAGCCCCCAAGCTGCTCTCCTGGTGGTGGGATTGAGCCCCACGACATGTTTGCCTCAAGAAGCAGGTCTTTTGATTCCTCTTCTTTGACAGGAAGACGACACACAACACACCAACAGCTCTTCCCAGAGACGCCTACTCCAAAGATTCTCTCTCATGTTCCACGTTCTTGACTCTTACATTCTCAGCTCTATTAGCTGCAACTTCCCATTTAACAAGCAGCTCTCAGCAGCAGACTAAGTCCACTTCTTGACAACTGGACGTCAAACAAGAAATCCTCTTGAGCAATTTCAATGCATTTATGTCATCGCTGGCTTTTATTTCTACTTTTGAAAAGGTTTACTGAGGCTTAATCAGTGAATTAAGAGAGTCGTGGAATGTTGAAAGGACTTCAATAATTATGTAGTTCAGTTTGTGCATTTTACAGAGGAGAGATCTGAAGGCCAGTAAGAATTACCACAACATGTACAACCAAGAGAATAAATCGCTGAGGATTTACTGCATTACTACTGGAGGAGAACAGAGTAGGTTTGGGTCGTCTAAGAATATGGGAATGGCTTCCACTTAACACCACATAAACCACTGGTCTAGACAGTGCCTAGTGACACCTGACACATGGTTCCCACCCCCTTTCGGTTCCCTCCTCCAGCACAAGGACAAGAAGGCTGAAAACTATATTCCTAAGACTTCCTTGCAGTTAGGGCTTAAATGCAATTTAGGTTTTTCCAGTGAGATAGATACCTGGGCCTGGAAGGCAAAGGGAAGCAGAGGCTGAGTTTCTGTGACTGTGTTCTTCTGTAACCATTTTCCAACAGGTGTGTTTACATCAGCCGAACTCTACATCCCTCTCCCTGCAGGTGTCAGTGGTGGCAACTTCCCGTCTTCATCGGACGGTAGGTCCAGAGGTGTGATCTTACAAGGCCTGTGGCAGGTGCACCCTGGTTTTTGCTCCTGGAGTCCTTTCATGTGTTGCATGTACCTAATTCCTGTACTAAGTCCCTTTCTTTGTGAAATAGAATGGTTACTGCTGTCTGCACTAAATCGAGAGTGATATGCATATAAATCACAACATAAAATTTCAAAGTTGGAAGGACCTTTTCTGAGGCATCAAGTCTATAATCCATCAACAGGTTCCCAAACATCTGCTTCCTAAATCTCGCTTATGTCTCTCTATTCTCCATTCCCCTGACGCTGCTCTACTCTAGGCCCTCAGCATCTTTGTTCTAGACTATTGAAATTACCTCCTGGTACCCCTGATTCTAACTACTATCCATATGAATCCAGCTGTCTAGCTAGACATCTACTCTGCCTAGCTTCCACGTGGATCTAATCTTTTCTGATCTTGTCACTTCCTTGCTCAGAATTCTTGAATGGAACACGATAACCTAGAAGACGGTATCCAACCCACTGAAGGTGGCACTTCAATATCCTTCAGAATCTGGGCTCTGCATGTCCCATTTACCTCCTGCCATCCCCATTACCTATGGCTTCAGCAACACAGAACTAATTGTAGCTCGATCTATCAAGTTCTCATACTTTTCTGTGAATTTGCACATGGTTTTCTCTCTGCCTGTCATGTGTTCCTTGCTCCTTGACTACCTGGCAGGCCTCTATTCTTCCTTCCGAACTCAGTTCTCTTCTCACTTCCTCTTGAAGCCTCTCTTAGTCTTCTCTTAGGAGGATTCACGCTCCCACCTGAGGGCTGGCACTCACTAAATCAGACTCCCATTGCGACATCATCTCTCACCATTAGACCATCTGCTTCTGGATGGACAGCACTGGGACTTTTCATCTTTGAATCCCCAAGAGACTACTATAACACATAACGTGGTAAGTACTCAGAAAAAGGGAGGGAAGGAGGGACAGAGGAAGGGCAGAAGGAAAGGTGGGGAGCAGTGGCAGGGACCCAGAGACAAGATCCAGTGGCTTTTCAGTCCTATCCTCTGAGTCCACTAGTTTTACAAACTCAACATCTCCAAGTGTTAACTCAGCTCCCCACATCATGCCCTCCTACGTTTTCAGAAAATTGAGGGTTCTGTTCACAGTTACCCTAACAAACAGTCCAGGTGTACAGCCTTTGTTTACGTATCCTGTAGTTCCAAAGCAAACGTTAATAAAAGAGCCATTGTTCCTTTAATCTCCCAGAGGTTTCACCTTACAGCTTAAATGAACAGTATCAGTTACTTTTATTTTTTGGAACCAGAACCAGGGACCTCATTCTTGCCCTTCCCCTGTCCCTTTCTTCCTGTGCTCCCCGTCACCTCCCCTGTTCTGCCATCCCTATCGCACTCCGTCCTTATCTTCCAGGTCTCACCAGGGCTCTACACCATGAGGTATACAAGGAAAAGGGGAGTTTTACTTTAAGACTAACAACTCCTCCTCCTTCCTCAATTTTTACATCAAAGACATTGTTAAACACCATCTTCTTCTACATTTAAAGAACTGCTGGTTCTCTGGGGCAAGGAAGGCAGTTCATTAAGACTAAGTCCCCTTAGAGCCAAGCATTCAAAGTGAGTAGGGGTGATTTGGAACAGTGGATTTCATACAGAAGACTTGAGTTCTGGTTCCAACTTGTTTACTTATTAGCTATGAGATGTCGAAGAAGTAATGGCTAACATTCTTGGAGTGACTATTGCTACATTTGTAATTGAGAGCATTAGATTGATGAACTTCAAGGTCCTTCCTGCTCCAACATTCAATGACTCTGCTATTTTTGAGCATCTTGAATAAGCAGGAGAAACAGCCAGATTTATTATCTTACTGTAGCAAAAGTGGTAAAAATAATGAGCATAACTTGTTAACGTGCATTTATGTTTTCTCGTGTTAAGGTGAGGATCCTGACACACAAACCTTGGCTGGTTCTTCCTACTGAAAAATCCCAAGTGTTCAGGGACACTCTTCTAAAGAAGCTCTCTCCAGACCCTCCTTCCTGGCAACCATGGGGAAGAGAGTGGCCATCGTCGGAGCTGGTGTCAGTGGCTTAGCCTCCATCCGGTGCTGCCTGGAAGAGGGGCTGGAGCCCACCTGCTTTGAGAGGAGCAATGATGTTGGAGGCCTCTGGAAATTCTCGGTGAGTAGGACACCACTGGGATACCAACAGAGGGGAGATGGGTCACTCCGTAAATCAAATCTGATCAGTTCTATTCAGACTTGGGAGGTAGGTCAAATAAGCTCCAGATCTGGAAAGTAAAATTTTCTCTCTCCCATCAGGCTACTGTCCAATCACTTAAAACTACTTCATACTAGCTCATGAAACATTGTTACCTGCATTGTTACCTGCTCTCTGCAGAACCTAAATCTCAAGGCTGTAAAGGGCACTAATGTCAGCAATTTATGACAAAAACAAAAATGTACCACTGCCTCCCACCAAGTAATGGAAAGGATTCTATCCCTGTTCACTACTGCTCAGAAAACCTAGGAACATGGTGGGTGAGGGAAAGGAAAAGAAAGGAAAGGAAACAAAGGAAGAGAAAAAATTAGACCAAAGTCAGAAGTTCTGAGCTATAATCTCAACCTCAGGTTTCTGGGAAGACTAATTTCAGGCAAGTCATTTCTGTTCTTTCTGGACCTCAAATGCTCATTTGTCAAATGTCGAGGCGGGAGACTAGATAGCCTCTAATATGCCTTCCAACTGTAATGGGATGTGATGTTAAAATTAACTTGTGTCTATTGCAAAGACACTGTAAGTTATGATAAATGATTTTGCATGTTGTGTGTGTGGCTATTGAATAGTTTGCAAACTCCAAAACCAGAGAGAAAAATGATTGCCTTCACCATTCAGTCTCATTGTTGGACAAATGATATAATCAGAAAATATTCATTATAAAAACAATTTTTAAATTTTGAAAGCCAGGTTGGGGAAACTTCAATCCTTTCTGTCCTGAATTTCCCAGCCATTGTGATTGGAGGTAGATGATACATATTTGACGTGAAGACATCATATCCACAGCATTCTCCTTGTAACCAAATTCTGTCTTTGCCTCAGTGCTTGCCCAAACTGCAAAAATACATTGCCCTAATAGAATATATAAGTGCTAACTTAGGACATATTTGTATTCATCTCAGGTTTTTTTTAAGGGGCGCCTGGGTGGCTCAGTGAGTTAAACCTCTGCCTTCAGCTCAGGTCATGGTCTCAGGGTCCTGGGATCGAGCCCCGCATCAGGCTCTCTGCTCAACAGGGAGCCTGCTTCCTCCTGTCTCTCTGCCTGCCTCTCTGCCTGCTTGTGTTCTCTGTCAAATAAATAAATAAAATCTTTTCTAAAAAATAGTTTTTTTTTTAAAGTGAGAGGTCCTATAACCCTGAATGTGTCATATGAGATATAAGACCATTTCCACTAGGACGTAATCAAGAGTTATTATTTTTTAAGGATGCGACTTGCTTTATTTACATTTGTTCAGGGAGATGTAGCCAGCTTAGCCTAAATCATGAAATGGTTCTCTATGACCTTACCAGCAACAATTAAATGCTGCTTGAACATCTCTTTTGGCAGTTTTGTGCCAAGTACTGAGATGAAAAAATATGAAGTAAGCCATAATATAGGTCCTTGTATTACAGAAAATACAAGGCAATAGATAGAAAATGGGCAAAAATTTGTTTGATGGCAAAATCTTTCCTGAAGTCATATGGTCAGAAAACATGAGTTGAACTTGACATTAGGCTAGTTATAATCTTCATTTGTGCTACTTTGTGTTTCACTACAGAAATTTTCTTGCATTGACTATAGGGTGCTATCCCAGATCTCACTAGGAGTGTTATGGAGAAAAATCCAAAACTCTATAAATTCCAAAATACATCGAGCCCTAAGAGTTTCAAATAAGAGGTTATAAAACTGAGCAACAATGAGACAGCCCTTGGTGACCATCAATTTAATGAACGAGTGCCTGGAGATTTAGAAGAGGGTGGGGGTTTGCTACTAAAATGTTAGCAGGTCAAGGAAAACTTCCTGCAAAGGAGAGCACTAGCTGAGACTCAAAGGATATTCTCAGACAACAAAAGTAGAGGACTATTACGTGACACAACTCCAGAGAGTGACAGTCCCACTGTAGTCTGTGAATGGTACCCCACAGACAGTCATCAACAGTGTGCAGGAGGACCAGGTGGGAGAGGTTTCTAGGTAGGAGCGACCAGCATGAAAGGCACGAAGGAGGCAGTGGACATGGCGTCTCCAGGGATCTGTAAGTAACCAGCGCAGCCAGGTCACCAAGTTTACTTAAGGAAGCAACAGACGACAGATCAGCACAATGCCAAGTCAGACTCTGAGTTATCTGCAAGACAGGATATCTCTTTCCCATAAGGTCACTGGTTATAAGCAGAATTCTACTCCACAGCCCCATGGGGACGTAAACACATAAAAGTACTCGAAACTTTAGTCCCCTCCATACACTGCACCCCTTTCTTCTTTTCTAAGAAAGGTTGCTTGGTACATACAATCCACTCTGAGAAAGGGATCTTTAGAAACATGTGTTATGTAAGCTTTTCTCTTCCAAGTCCTGCTAGGCAGGACTTTTCTTTCAGAAGAAAGAAAGAAAGAAACCTAATAATTCTGAACTTTTCACCGTGTGCTTTTTCCGAAAAATGGAAACCAAACAAGGTTTAAACACTAGCAGGCTGAATGGGAGCATGTTTTAAGTTTCATATACTCCTCATGTCCTCAAAAGACTTCCATGCTGCTGCGGTACAAAAGGGGGAAACAGTGGAACCAGAACCACCTGGATGTTTGTCCCACTCACCCATTCATTTATTCATTCAGCAAGTATTTGGGGAGCACACCGTGCACAGGCCACGATGGCAGGGAAAGCTGCAGACAAGGGCTACAACAGGCAGCCAGCATTTTAAAATCAGAGAAAACAAGTCCCAGACTAACTATAAGTGAATATGTGATTAGGGCAGTAAAGACGATCAGAGCTCGGTAAGGAAGGGAGAGACAGGATGACTCCTGGTTGGTAAGAAAGAGACAAGGAAAGGCATGACGGAGGGGGCAACTTTTGAGCTGGTCCTTGAGGGTGTATTTGGACAAGGAGAAGTGGGACTGACAAGCAGAGATGGAATGTGAAAGGAGATCGGGGCAGACTGTTGACATGCATGCACTACATTCTCCAATCATCCTCTGACCTCGCCCTCCGGTTGTCCACGTTCCAGTGGGGAAGATGAGAGACATGGACACAGTCATAACCCAAGACAGGCCATGATAATGTGACCGCGGCTGTTTGGATCTCTGGGTCTAGGGCAGCTCTCTCAGCCAGAGGCAGAGTCTTACTTCCTCCTTCCCCCACTCAAACCACACCACATGCTGAAACTGAAAATCCGAGCTCTGTTGTTATGTAATACATCTGTTTTCCTTTGTGTGTAGAACAGTCCTTCAGGGAAAATTCCAAGGAGCTGCAGGGTACATAGTTTTCCTCCTCCTGTTATGATTGGCTGGGGTCAAGAGGCAAAAGAGCAGAGATTCATTCATGATGGAAATAATCCAAGGTCTTACTCTCTCTGTTTCCCAGCAGTCTTACGTTTTTGTAAACCAGTCCACTGCCTGGAGCTCAGGCCTCCCTCCCTCCAATCCACACCCGAGAAACCTCCCTCCCACGTCTCCTTCCACAACCCCCAACAAAAGGTATGGCTGTGGGTGAATGGGAAAGACTCAAACCTCAAAATCCACCAGCCACGAGCCATCACCCTTTTTCTGACCTTAGCAGAAATTTCAAAGCGAGGCTTACGAAAGTCAAAATCTCTGAGCCTGGCTACTTATGAGAAACACAACAACCGTGACTAGAAGAAGTTTGATCTCAAACGGAGGCCTCACGCAGCCCCACCCCAGACACAAGCCCGTCAGGCCTTTCTGGCCCTTTTCGTCTGTGTCTTCCTGAGGTCAGTATGGGGCTGGAGGGAGTCGAGATCTTGAATCCGGCAGGAACATGTCATTCCACATTGCAGGGAGGTTCCTTTGGTTTCCGAGGAAGCAGGGGCAGCCAGCTTGTTAAACTACTTTCAAGGCAGCACATTGTGTGAACTTTTACCCTCCTTAAAACAGAGAGGAAATGTTTGTTTTTCCATTTCGCCTTCAACTACTTCTCAAAAAGAAAGCCCCGTTTCAGTGATGTGGCTTCACGATGGACTGGCAGGATTTAACACAAGCTCTGAGGCATCCGGTTTCCTGTGTGTTTGGTGAGGGGTGAGGACGACTAACCGGTGGTTCAGGGACTGCTCAAGCACAGAGCTCATTCCTCATAGAGCAGGGGCTCTCAAAGCCTGGTTCCTGGGCCAGCAGCATGAGCATCGCCTGGAACTGTGGGAAATGCAGCTTCTCGGGCCCCAGGCTAACACCCTGAATCAGCAATTCTACCGGTGGGACCTAAGGGGCCCTTCAGCTGATTCTGACTAGGCCAAATAAATAAAGCCTCCACTTCAAGAGAAGGTTCCGTGGCTGAATGCCAGGCAGCCGAGCAAGGGGATTCAACACTACCACCTCCTGTGAACCGCTTAGTCGTGTGTTGTCCTTGTTTGCACATGAGCAGATCAGAACCAGCTGCTGTGACTGGAAAAAGAAAGAAAACTCTACGGGACCACAAACACAGGGTAACTCGAGTAAGAGAACTAAGGTGTAGGGTGTAGGTCCCCACTCTGCACCAGGTGCGATGCTAAGGGCTTTCTTTTCCACATCTTACAAGAGCTATGAATTGTCTCAATGTCTTTTCTTTTTTTACATATTAAAAAGGTTTGAGTTGAACTAAAATTGAATATTTGCTGAGGAGAATGCCATTCTTGATTCCCTTTTTGAGCTTTATCCTTCTTCCTAGAACCAAGCCGAAGAAGGCAGAGCCAGCATTTACCAGTCCGTATTCACCAACTCTTGCAAAGAGATGATGTGCTTTCCAGACTTCCCGTATCCTGATGACTTCCCCAACTATATGCACCACAGCAAGCTCCAGGAATACATAAGGACATTTGCTCAAAAGAAGAACCTTTTAAGATATATACAGTTTGAGGTAAGGGCCTTCTAATTGGTGCTGTTGAACTCAGTATGTTTATCTGTTGGGGGGAGGCAAAGATATAGTATTCTGCTCTAGAAATCAGAGCCAAATATTAGGATAGCTCGCCAATCCAATGTTGGCTTGGATTATAAAGTATTTGTGTCTTGTTATTTTTTTCCCCTGAACATGTTCTCCATTGGTCTCTGAGAGCTCTGAGAACGCAACAGAAAACACTAGATGTGCTTACACCGTCAAAGTGCACACTCCACCGTCACACTGTCATGTTTTAGAAACAATCCCAAATTCTCTAGTCCATACTTAGACTTCTTAAGTTCAATGCCAATGAGATGTGGTTCAAGAAGCTGTGGCATTCTTTGGAAGTTCTGCCACAATGAGGAGAGTGAAATTTTAAATGAATGACTAACGTAGTCCTTGCTCTCATCCTTCACCCACTTAGTTCCTCAGATCAGGAG
The DNA here is from genome assembly GCA_003697995.1 of Taxidea taxus jeffersonii. Taxonomy (NCBI): domain Eukaryota; kingdom Metazoa; phylum Chordata; class Mammalia; order Carnivora; family Mustelidae; genus Taxidea; species Taxidea taxus. Next base: position 36,852 of record ML103991.1, read on the forward strand.
ACTTAGTAGTTATAGCAGAGAAGACTGGGCTCCATAAATAACATTAATACTTCGCATATGTTTAGAATTCCTAATCTCCATTCAGTACTGTTAAATGGAAACATACGTATGTAGCGAGAAAAATAACCAAAAACTTATGAACTGGGATTGTATTTACTGTCACCCCATTTATTTATTATTTTATTATACTTAATATAATTTTATATTTATTTATATAATAGTCATACTATGGAAGTGGCTAATATTTCTAAGGGAGAGTATCTGTACATTGCAAAGGAGAAATAAGGATTGATAACCTCGAGATATTCCCATATTTAGGGAACTGATAGAAAATGAGGTCAGAGAGAAAGAAGCCAGGAATGCCAGTTGAAGGTGGTAGTAAGCAAATGACATGGCATCTTTCACAAGAATATTCAGCGTAATCTACCCCAAATCTACTAACTAGATATTAAAAAAGTAAATATGCCCCACTGAGTAATTTTCCTTCGGAGATTTGAAGAATCACTGTGACTCCTTATTTTAATATTTTCCCATATATTTTTCAATGATCAGGGAGCTCATGGCAGTTATTTCCTCTACAGAACATGGTGAGAAAATTAAAACCCACAGAACTGTAAATAGAAGGAATTTCTTTCTGGTTTTCTTTAAGACCCTGGTTTCTAGCATAAAGAAATGTCCCAACTTCTTAGTCACCGGACAATGGGAAGTTGTTTCAGAAAAGGATGGGAAACAGAAATCTGCTATTTTTGATGCTGTAATGATTTGTTCAGGACATCATGTGTACCCCAATCTACCAACTGATTCCTTTCCTGGTAAGTTGGGGAAAATATACAATAGAGTGGGGATTTATACACAAACATCAAGTGTTGAGCTAGATCTTTTCCATAGATGGTACATAATAATTATTCTTAAGTTTCCAAAGATTTCAAAACAAAATTTGGGAGTCATCTGATATGTGAAATATAGTAAGAATTGGCCTCTTGGACCCTTATGCTAAAAGAATCAAGGACCTGCTAGTCAGAGATCAGATGAAGACCTGTAGAGGAAGCATTTGTTTAGAGGAAGGGTTTTCAAAAGTCATCTATAGGCACATTTTGTAAATTCACTTAAGAAATTTCAGTGTGTGTGTGTGTGTGTGTGTGTGTGTGTGTGTGTGTAGCGCCATACTCCATTACTGTACAAAAGTGCCAAACATCAAATAAATGCAATACACAAGCAACCGACCTTTCTCCTTCCCTCTTTCTTTCCTTGCAGCAGAAACACATGTCCACCATAAAATATTAGACTTCCCATCTGCAGAAATGCTGTTCATAGGCCAAATAATTAAAAGAGCAAGATTCAGGAAGAATACAGGATTGAAGGCATGAAGGTTAAGAGGCAGTATATTTAGAGGACCTCAGACGAGTCACTTAATTTCATTGTCTTGATTTCCTATCTTTTAAAATAGAAGCACTGGTATCTGCCACTCAGAGATGTCATCCAGATCAGATGTTATACTGTAAATCTTTTAGCAGAGGGCCTGGCCCCCCATGAGTACTCAACAAATATTAGCTATTATTACTGTCAAAATACAAGTTCCCATACTGTAGATTTTTTAGGGCACTGTAGGTACTTAGTTGGAGGTTTAGTGTCAAAAGCCACTGAAAGGATAAATGCATTTCAACTAGGAAGATTTTTTTTAAAAAATGAAGACTGATAATAGGAATTTTTTTTTTTTAAATGAAAACCGAGAGTCTTCATCATTTCTTCTGAAAGTCAACTCAAAACACTCCTCATGTTCCACTCAGGCCTACACCGGTTTCAAGGCCACTACCTCCACAGCAGGGACTACAAGGATCCAGAAGCCTTCAAGGGGAAGAAGGTCCTGGTGATTGGCCTGGGGAACTCTGGATCTGACATTGCCGTAGAGCTCAGTCGTCTGGCTGCCCAGGTACACTTTGAGAAACGAGCCTGGGGTATGTGGCGCTCTTAAGTCAACGCTGAGGCCCTGAGGCTCCCACTTGCCATGTCCTGAGACAAGGGCTCCACCTGGGCATGTGCCCATTGAGTCAGGGATAACTTGAGACATCCTCCCCGGGAAGCAAGGTGGTGTGGCCCGGGCTAGCAAGGAAGTACATGCCGCCGGATCCAGAGGCAAGCATGTGTGTGTATATGTATAGATAAGAGTGCATTTTTTTTTGTTTTAATTTTGTGTTCCGATCACCTCAAAGCAAACAGTTTTGCTAGTTGGGATCCACCCTTATATATTTCACGGTGTGTCTTATCTCCTACCACACAAAAGGCATTGATTGTGTTTATCATTCCAAAGGTCTGAAAGACACGCACAATCTGGTTCTTGCTGTCATTTATCCAAAAACTCAACAGTCAGGACTCAGGAAACACTGGGCACAGGTTATATGCCAGAATCATGTCAGACTAGAAATAAGCACAGAAATAAGTCAGACTATGTCTTGACTTTCAGGGACAGTCAGTGGGTGGAGATGAGAGGACAGGCAGGAAAGGAGGTGATAAAACCTCAGTGACATTAGGTGTGGCAGTGGCAGCACCATAAAAAGAGAAGCTAGCTTAGCCTGGATGAAGTCAAGGAAGGCTTCCCAAAGGACTCTAAGCTAAATCATCCATACCAATAGACCTTGAAGAACTTAACCTATTTTTAAGGAAACACATGCTCAATAAACAAATTCTTAAGTGGGTATAAATAAAACTTAAGGAATTTTTTGAAGTTCGATTCCCTTGGGTTGTCACAAAGGCATCATAACAGACAAGCAGCTGGGCTTGTCTCAGAGTTGAGACAGCTGCCATGGTTCAGGTCCTGAGCAGAGGTCATGGAGTGGGTGTGTAAGGACAGAAAGAGGAGACTTCAGACAGAAAACTGAACTAACTCTTTGGTATCCCCTCTGCCTAATTTCAGGTAGAGATTAAGCTACATTTCTCCCACCCAATCCAGCAACTACCACCATCCAGCACCACTGAGGCTCTGGACTGGCTGGTCCCCTACCACTGATGTCTCTAACTCTGTGAAGATTAGGCCTGTCACAATTGAAGACACAGCCCTCTTGTTCCAAGATGACAGGCTCTCATTATTTCAACAACTGTGCACCAGCCCTCTGGGGTATAGGGGCAGAGTAGTTCTGTTTCTACCTAGTTTCAATCATGGACTTTTCATCTTGACCCAACTCTAAAACTGTTTCTGCCTAGATATTGGGGGAATGTATGGAGATGCCCACAGAACGTGTCTGTTGTGTCATATCTGCTTCTTTCTTACAGACTGATATTGAAATCCATGTTGCCTTCCCCACCAGGTCATTATCAGCAGCAGAAGTGGTTCTTGGGTCATGAGCCGGGTCTGGGATGATGGCTATCCTTGGGACATGGTGTACGTGACCCGTTTTTCAACCTTCCTCCGGAATGCCCTTCCTTCATTTGTCTCTGACTGGTTATATGTCAAGAAGATGAACACATGGTTTAAGCATGAGAACTACGGCCTGACGCCTTTAAATGGGTACTACAAGTAGCTCCTATTTTATCATCCCAAAAAAGTGGGGGCACTAGTTTCAGTTGAAATTTTTCTTTCTAAGTCTAACTTAAGTCATCTCACAAAGGTCATTGGGATTAAAATGAGGACTGAATAAGTGATACGGTATACTCAGAGGTCATGCATAGAGTGAAAATCTTATTGAAATGACTCTAGTGGTGAAAGGTATATGGGAAAATACAAAATAGCAAAGGAGCAGGCAGCCGGATGCCTCTGACATGCAAGATTCATTTATGGTAGCTACAAGCTATAGCATAGAATCTTGAAGACTGAGCCAATTCATGAATTGTCTTTTGAGGAATACCTTATCCATGCTACGGGTGATGGAGATAGCAATAATAACATCTACTCATCAAGACTACTGTGGTATGCAGGAAGAGTAAAAAAAAAATTAAGGCATTTTGTGAACTATCAAGCTTTAAAAATAATTGGTTCTTATTAATCTCAAACTTTCCAGTATGCATCTAAAGAGCAACGAACCAGTAGCGTTAATCGACATGTCTCAGAAAGCAGAAAATCTCACAATTAAAGTGCACACCTCCTCAACCACAGAGTCTGGGATTTTAGCGGGACAGTCAGGACCCATGAAACATGTAAAACACCGACAATTCACAAAACTGATATAGGCTGTAAAATTAATATTTGTTTATATACTTAGAGCCAGAGACCAACACCTACCAATTAGAAAGGTATTTTCGGGGCACCTGGGTGGCTCAGTCCTCAGAGCATCTGACTCTTGGTTTCAGCTCAGGTCATGGTCTCAGGGCCCTGGGATCGAGCCCCACATCAGGCCCCCTGCCCAGTGCAAAGTCTGCTTCTCCCTCTCCCACTCCCCCTGCTTATGTCTCCTCTCTCACTGTCTTTCTCTCTCTGTCAAATAAATAAATAAAATCTTGGGCGGAGGGGGGAGACTTTTTGTCTTGTAAGAGTAACTGCAAATCATATTCTGGCTTTGGCCTTTAGACAACTGAAACATAGATTTGGAAATTCATTCTTTCCAAGAATGAGGCTCCATCTCAGAAAAGGTTCCAGTTGCCCTGAGGTATTGATGACACCTTCTCACCCCTCCCTTGGGTAGGGGACAAGGGGAGAAAAACAGGCTTTACTGTGACCTGCTTTTTGTCACCTTATAAAGCAAAAGAAGAGGTTGCAGAATTACAGACATAGAGAATGGTGTGGAAATACACAGCCAGATTCTACGATTTATAAACTTTCTGACTATCTGAGATATTTGGAATAAATTCCAAAATTCCTGAATCCTAGAATTTTGGGAACCAAAGTAAAGGAAACCAAATATGGCAATAAAGCATCTCACCAAGCTAACTGGATTTTCTCACAGAAGACCTCATCTATAATAACGATGCTTGCAAGTGGCCGGCACTGTTTAAAGTGCTTGACAGGTAATGTTCATTTAATTCTCACAACAACAGAATGAGGAAGATTCCATCACTATCCGCGTTTTACACACAAGGAAACAAATACAGAGAAGTAGCCACTCGTGAGAGACAGAGGTAGATTATAAACCTGGGCAATCTGGTTCCAGATTCTGCACTCGGAACCAATGATTATGTCTAGGAATTAGTTTTATTCTCATCTGTTTGGTGAATCACCACATCGTGTAAGTGCTCATAAGGAAATCTTCAAGCTTCAAAGAGCCAAAAGAGGCAGCTCAGACAGAAATTCTTTTTTTTTTTTTAAGATTTTATTTATTTGACAGAGAGTGAGAGAGAGCACGAGCAGGGGGAGGGCGGGGGGAGAAGCAGACTCCCCACTGAGCAGGGAGCCTGATGAAGGGCTTGATCCCACGACCTCAGAATCATGACCTGAGCGGAAGGCAGACACTTAACTGACTGAGCCACCCAGGTGCTCCTCAGACAGAATTTCTTTTTTTTTTTTTCCTAAGATTTTATGTATTTATTTGACAGAGAGAGATCACAAGTAGGCAGAGAGGCAGGCAGAGAGAGAGGAGGAAGCAGGCTCTCCGCCGAGCAGAGAGCCTGACGTGGGGCTCGATCCCAGGACCCTGAGACCATGACCCGAGCCGAAGGCAGAGGCTTTTACCCACTGAGCCACCCAGGTGCCCCCTCAGACAGAATTTCTTAAGGACTGTTGCAGGCAATAGAAAAAAACCTGCCACAAAAGAAGAGCTCAGTGGTCCCCATGCTAATGTTTCACTCCTCAGCTTTGGTTCTAGTTCTCTGAACTATTGCAGATATTTCCTGGAATCAAGGTATGTTACAGCAAGAGCCTCTATCTCTTGTTTCTGAACAGTCCCCTGAGGAAAGAGCCTGTGTTTAATGACGAGCTCCCATCCCGCATCCTGTGTGGTACTGTATCCATCAAGCCCAGCGTGAAGGAGTTTACAGAGACCTCAGCTATGTTTGAGGATGGGACCGTGTTTGAGGCCATTGACTACATCATCTTCGCAACAGGCTATGGTTACGCCTACCCCTTCCTTGATGACTCCATCATCAAAAGCAGAAACAATGAGGTCACCTTGTTTAAAGGCATCTTCCCCCCAAAAATGGAGAAGCCAACTTTGGCTGTGATTGGCCTTGTCCAGTCCCTTGGGGCTGCCATCCCCACAGCTGACCTGCAGGCTCGCTGGGCTGCTAAAGTGTTTGCAAGTAGGTGGACAAATCTGTCTTTTATCCCTTTAGTCAGTGAACATTTATTGAGCACCTACTGTATGCCGAGTACTGTGCTAGATGCTAGGAATATAAAGGGAACAAGACATACTCCTTGATCTTACACAGTCTAAAATAGAGCCAGGGGAATGTTACAATAGGGGAAGTCCTGAGGTGTTCTGTAAGGACATATAAAACAGAGGCAGGGAGTGGCAAGAAATAGAGAAAGGGACTAGAACATGGAGGGCCTTAAGAGCTGTGTTACAGAGCTTAGACATAGGGAAATTGGAGGGACTTTACAAGGCTTTTTTTTTTTTTTTAATTGTATTTATTTATTTATTTGACAGAGAGATCACAAGTAGGCAGAGAGGCCAGCGGGGCGGAGGGGGGGGGGAAGCAGGCTCCCTGCTGAGCAGAGAGCCTGATATGGGACTCCATCCCAGGACCCTGAGATCGTGACCTGAGCTGAAGGCAGGGGCTTAACCCACTGAGCCACCCAGGTGCCACGTACTTTGCAAAACCTTAAGCAAGAGAAAGACCGAGGTAGTTAGCAGCAATGTCAAGATACACTGTGAAGGTGAGAGGGGCCCTGAGGATGTTGTGGGCAATGCTAGAGATCTCCCCAGTGCCAAACTGTCAGAATAGCAATGTCAGGCCACGGCTACTCTCTTGACCATCCTCTCCTGCTCCCTCCACTCTAGACCCCACGGTCTCCAGTGGCCACAAGTGTGCTTTTGTGAGGAAATCAAGAATATGAGGATTAACATGAAGAAAGGCAATGTCTCAGATATACTGATTTAATTTACAGCAGTCATACTGGTCATCCATATTACTTAAAGTGCCTTTTAATTCAAGGGTTCAAAAGCCTGGGCCAATGTAGGTACACTTCCCCTAACATATTGTCCATAAAAACTTAGACCACAGGTAATGAAGAAAATGTTACAATCATAGACTGTATGTTTTCTGAAAATGTCATGGATAAGTAAGCGATATCAAGTGTACTACAAAGAATCATTATTTTAAGAACCCTGTCATGAAATCATTTATAACGATGCTTTCTGTAAAATACTCCCACCATGTTTTTCTCTTAAAGGCACAACCATGCCAAGCACCTGGAATTTTACCAAAAAAGTTGGCTACAGTTCATAAACCCAGGAAATTTCCATGAAACAAAAGATATCATTTATTCATTCACCAAATACTTACTGAGCACTTCTATGTGCCACACTCTGTCTTGGCACTTGGGACACAACACTGAACAACGCAGACAAGAATTTTAGCAAACATCTGACCGCAAGGTCTGGCAGACTGGGTAGGATGCTGCCCATGACCAGGAAGTGTTCTGCACTGTGAATGTCATAATAGCTTTCTGCCACTGTTACAAGGGCAAAAGAGCTACACTCAGCCATCAGATGCCCCCTCCACTGATAAACTGCAGCAAAACACTAACAGTTTTCTGATGACCCTTAAGACCCCCTCTGGCTGCAGGCTGATGGAAAACCCATGCCTCCTTCCATGGGTCCGTTTCCATTGCCACGTACCTTAGAGTGAACTGTTTTACCAGATTACTTCTTGAAAGAATTTTCAATAAGAGGATGCAAATAAGACATACAAAGAGACTGTTAAGCTATTACATGCATGGGGTGTATCCCAGGCACGCTAAGGGTTCAGCCGCACACAACGTCACAGATAAATGAGACTGGGTGATTTGGAGCCACAAACTTCTGTGCTGTCACTGTCTCACTGCAGGCCAGCTTTGCCATTCACAGAGGGGGTTCAGTGCCTTCTCGAGACTTTATTTCTATAAGTTGTTATTCTACTAAAGATACCCAAGGCAGCTCCTCTTGATACAAAATCACTTAGGGACATAATTCATAAATACCAAGAAAAATTCATCATGTGTCATTATATAGTTCTGATTTTTTTTCATCTTTTTCAAGATTTCTTTCTTTCTTTTCTAGAATCATGTACCTTGCCAACTACAAGTGAAATGATGGATGACATTGATGAGAAAATGGGGAAAAAACTCAAGTGGTGAGATTGTACTTACATTTCATTGTTAATGAAACAAACCCTAAGTTTTTCCTTTATATGTAGGATAATATTTATATATTTTATAATAGTTTTACTAGTCAGAGTTCACACTTTTGGAACACTTGCTATGATCAAGCAATATTTGATAGGAAAATAATAGTCACTATGCGTCACACGAGTGTATAGAGCACTTTACACTGTAGGGTAGTTTCTCAAATGAGGATGATTTTGATCCCCTGGGACATTTGGCAAAGTCCAAAGACATTTTTGGTTGTTGCAAGTATAGAGGGCATACTATTGGCATCTAATGTGTAGAAACTAGGATACTGCTGAACATCCTACCTTGCAGAAGACAGGCCACCTAAACAATTATCCAGCTCACATGTCTCCAAGAAGTCCTTTCCATCAGCCACGTGTCCACCAAAAGTTAACTGGCCGGGAACTGAGCACTGTAATAAGAAAGCCAAATGAAGAACTAAACTGAGCTCTCCTGCCCTGCTATTTTCTTCTAAAAGAATATTCATTTCTGATTCATCCAAACACGGGTTCTCAAGTACACCATAAATGGGATCTGTAGAAAGTCATTTACGTGGCTAGACATCAGACATTTAAATGTAACTTTTTATGTTAATTACATCTATGAAGTAAATCCTTTTTAAATTGTGTATTAAAATGTGTTGAAAGAACAATTAGGTCATGAATCCCGTTCCGATGAATAGGTGACTGTATAAGAAGTTTCTCCGCCCTTTCGAGCTCTGACACCTCAGTCACTGAGAGCTGCCAAAGCGTTGCCAGGCAAGGGTCTAGAGCAGAGAAGACCTGGAAACTTCCGACTCCACAAAACCTCCCTGTATCTCATGCAGTTCACAGGGCAGCTCTGTGACGTGGGCACTGCCGTGTGCTAGGAATTCAGGCAGCCCACCCTGCGCAGCACCCTCTGCGTCACGGCCCATGGGAGTACGGAGGAGGAGGAGGAGAGGCCCCAAAGCCAACCTCACTTCTTCAGTGGTAGCCAGGTCTTCAGGGCTCGTAGAAGTAAATGAGGCCGCGCCCCCCAGATCTCACATTGGATGGAAGCGACACTATGTAAAGAATAACCATGTGTTAAAGGGTGAACTGAGTGAATCAGTCATCTGGACACACGAAGGGCCGTTCCCTCCAGGCCTGAGGCAGAAGACCAAAGTAACATCAAACCGAGAGAGAGATTAGGAAGGAAAAGAAAAAAACAAAATCAACTCACTCAGAGCCAAAGAATGGTAAAATCAACGCTGTGGAGAAATAGGAGTGGGATAATTTGGGAGGCGCTGACTAAAATGCTACTTTTCTAAGGTAGAAAATAAGAAACCCGTGCCTGGTTTACAGCTGTGACACCCATTCCAATGTGTCATTTTCTTTCCTCAGGTTCGGCCAGAGCCAGACTTTGCAGACAGATTACATCACATACATGGACGAGCTGGGCTCCTTCATAGGGGCCAAGCCCAACATACCGTGGCTTTTCCTGACTGATCCCCAGCTGGCCCTGGAGGTGTTCTTTGGCCCCTGTAGCCCATACCAGTTTCGACTGATGGGACCGGGGGAAGTGGGACGGGGCCAGACATGCCATCCTGACCCAGTGGGACCGGACGGTAAAGCCAACCAGGACAAGAGCTGTCAGGGAAGCTCAGAGACCCCAACACTTTCACAGTTTGCTCAGAATGCTTTCATTCCCAGTGCTTTTGCTGGCTATTTGGCTTACACTTTACTAATGAGAAAGCCCTTTGCGTCTCAGAGTTTAGCCTAGAAGTTTAATCACAGAGACCTATGTAGTTTAATTCCAGATGTATGTACATGTGCCTACCCAAAATCTCATAGCTACTTCTTCCCTTCCTGCAGATATAAAAATGAATTCTGGCCCATTTAACTGAAAGTCTCAATAAAATGGAAATACTCAGCCTCTCCCTTTCTGATGAGAATCTATGCTCTAGAAAGAGTTTTCACACGATGAACTGGCAAGTTTGGAGATGCTTGAGATAAGGAAGAAGGAAGGTGAAGGGGAGTGAGCACAGATGTGAAAGATGAACAAACTTCAGTAAATTATTCAAGGGTGTTTTATCATGGGGAGAAATGACGTCACAACAATAATGCATCTTCCAACCCATGACACAGTGTATGTCTTCATTTACTTACATCTTCTTTAATTGCTCTCAGCAGTGTTTTATAGTTTTCTGTGTATACTTCTTACCTGTATACTTAGTATAGCAGTGTATACTTATTATACGTCAGATTTATCCTAACTGTGTGATATTTTTGGACGTTATTTAAAATGGTAGTTAAACATTGTTTACAGCTTATATCTAGAAATGCAATCATTTGTTCTAGTAACTTTTTTTATAGATTCCATAATACTTTCTACATAAATAATCAACTTGCCTAAAATTAAGATAGCTTTACTTCTCCAATTTCAATTTATCTCTTTTGCTAGCCTTATTTCTTTGAAACTCCAATATAATGTTGAATAGAAGTGGTGAGATCAGACATCCTTCCCTTGTTACTGATCTTAGGAATAAAGCATTGAGTCTTTTCCCAGTAAGAGTGATGTTAACTACACATATTTCATAAATACCCTTCATTGAGTTGAGGAAGTTTTCTTCTGTTCCTAGTTAGCTAACAGTTCTGATCAGGAATGGAGGACGGCTTTTGTAAGATACTTTTCTTTGCATCTATCGAGATGATCACATGGTTTTGGTTAAAATATGGTGGATTACGTGGGCTCTTAACCTAATCTTGCATTGCTGAAATAAATGCCACTTGGTCATGATATATTGTACATTTTACACACTGTAGGATTACATTTGTCAACATTTGTTAAGGATTTTTGCATGTATGTTTATAATAAATATTGATCTGTATTTTATTTTTTGTAATATTTTGGCTTGGTCTTGGTATCAATGTAAGAGTGGTCCCACGGAATAAGTCAGAGAGTATTCTGTCCTCTTAAATTTTCTGGAAAATTTTGTCTATAATTGGCATTATTATTTTCCTAAATGTTTCATAGAATTCACCAGTGAAACTATCCTGGTCTGAAGTTCTTTGTGGAAAAGTTTTTAAACTATAAACTCAAGTGTTTCTGCTTGTTTGTTTGTTTGTTTGTTTGTTTTAGTGAGAGAACACAAGCAGGGGACAGAAGAGGGAGAGGGAGAAGTAGAAGAGAGGGAGAAGCAGGCTCCCCACCTAGCAGGGAGCACAATGCAGGGCTTGATCCCAGGATCATGACCTGAGCCGAAGGCAGACATCTAACAAGTTCTTTAACAGATACAGGACTACTCAGGTCACGTGTTTCTTCTTGAGAGAGTTTTGGCAGTATGTGTTTTTAAGCAATTCATTCACTTTATCTAAGGGAACTCAGTGGAGATGTGACAGTCTTTTCAACAAATGATACTAAAGCGACTGGATATTTATGTGATATGAAGAGAATTCAATTAATAGTTTGCACCATATATAAAAATTAACTCAAAATGGATCATAGAACTAAATGTAAATCTTTTAAAAATATAAAACTTCTAGAAGAGAACATAAAAGAAAGTCTTCCAATTAGGGAAAGACGTCTTAGATATATCAAATGCACAATCCATGAAAAAAATTTACAAACTAGGCTTTATCAAAATTAAGAAAGTCCACTGCTGAGGGGCACCTGGGTGGCTCAGTGGGTTAAGCTGCTGCCTTTGGCTCAGGTCATGATCTCAGGGTCCTGGGATCGAGTCCCACATCCGGCTCTCTGCTCGGCGGGGAGCCTGCTTCCCTCTCCCTCTCACTCTGCCTCTCTGTCTACTTGTGATCTCTCTCTGTCAAATAAATAAATAAAATCTTTAAAAAAAAAAAGAAATTCCACTGTTGAAAAGACAATGTTAAGAGAACAAAAGACAGACTACAGATGGGGAGAAAACATCTGCAAATAATATATCTCATACAAGATGTGTATTTATTAACCCAGAAAAATAAAAATATATATCTATACAAAAACTGGTATATAAATATTCACAGTACGTTCATTTGTACTATCCAAAAGCTATACATAAGCCAATGAAATCAAAATGCTGATGGATAGCTGAACAGTACACGAGTGCATCAAGAACAGAAAGGACATAGCTACGTCCCCACACATGAAACAGTCTTCATAAATGGAGATACTCCTCAGAAATAGGACCAAATGCACTGTTCACTTCATATGTGTGTAATGCATGTAAGTACACATAAATACATACATATACACGCGTGTGTGCAACAAGCATATGCATGCATACATATGTTCATAGCAGGCGGGGTGCATCTAGTCATATTTCCGAAGAGTACTTCTACTCCATAGGTAACATGTGTGTATTGAGAGAGAGGGCTGTGCATATGTGTGTACATACACGATCCACAGTAAGATACGATCGAGGTTATAGGAAAGAGATGTGAAGGGGGTCGTGTATGGAGGGGAGAGATTTTTCCGGGACATTTTTAAAAAGGTTTCTCTGAGGAAATGTCATTTGATGTGGACTATATTCCTCATGTCCCAGGAGGGAATAAAAGGGACCATCCTTACTGAGAGACCCCCACCTGCAAAGTTCGGGAGATAGATACAAAGAAGCAGGGCACATCTGAAGAAACCGTGGAAATTCTTCATGACTTCAGCGAGAGTTGGAGGGAGAAAGACAAGGAATGAGCCTGGGGAAGAAAGCAGGACCCACCTGCTTTCTCTGTGGAAGCAAGATGGAAGGAAGGAAGGAAGATGCTCTCTCTGAAGACTTAGCAAGTATCTGGGCTTTGAGTAAAAGATATGGAATTTTTTAAAAATCTTAAAAAAAAAAAATATGGAATGAAGAGACCAAGTTACCAGGCTACTATCGGGACCAAAGGCAGCCCCTTGGGCATAACACCGTGGGCTGTGTCTACTGATTTCTTTAAAGAGGTAAGACCACGACCTGGTAATATAAAATCTCTATAACCAACAAAGATGTATCTGGATGCAGTATTCTAATGTGGCTTTTAGTAAAAAATAGTTGGAAGCAAAATGAATACGGAGGGAAAAGTTTTTTAAAGCCACAAGGAAGTGAAAACTGACATTCCTGTGCAATTTAAAGTTTACATCTTAGGTTACAAGCTCATTCCATGGTCATCTGCTTACAGTTAATAAGGTTTAACTTCACTTTCTTTTCTTACCTTACACAAAAGAAGTATAACCAGGGACTGCATGTCTGTTCAATAATCACTCCTCCCTGCAAGGGAAAAAAAAAAGTCATCTTCAGGCATTTGAAGCATTAATTCATCACAGGGCCTTCGCTAACCTACACCGCTAAGCATCTGATGAGTTTTGCACCTATGAAGGGACTGACTCATATTACAAACCTACCTTAGTGCATTACAGAAGTCCTGAAGCATCCCAGCCTGGATGCCTTCAGGGACTAGACTCACAAATAAATGAATGAAGCAGGCAAATTCCATATCAGTCTTTCTACTAGCAAAGCAAACATGGGGAAGTCAGTGCCAGCCCCCCCCCACTACCGTCCACACTGCTGCAAGTGCGGCATAGCAAGTCCATCTTCCAAACGCTTCAAAATCTTCCTGTCACCCTTTGGACAATGTTCAAGCTCAAGGGCATACGAGGACCTCCTCGTGCATACAAGGACCGCCTTCATCTCTCTCATTCTTACTTCTCCCTGCTTCCCTCTTCCCACTCACGATATAAGCCTGGTCCTATTTCCTAAACTCATACCACTATGATTCTCACTCCCTGCTTTGGCCCATGCTATTCCCTTTGTCATAGATGTCCTTCACCTCACACACATCTCCATCCACCACCGTCCCCTTGGATAACTCCTGCTTTTTGTTATGTATTCTTTCTCCATAGTGACTTTCTCTGGAGGCCATCATCCAGACTCCTTTTTCCATAGACGCCTATAGACTGATTTATCCCTCTCTATAGAAAACCTGCTTTCAAGAAAACAAATCTGACAAATTAATTGGCACTCAATTTTTTAAAGATTTATTTATTTATTTGAGAGAGAGAGAGCACAAGAGGTGGGGAGCGGCAGAGGAAGAGGGAGAAGCAGGCTCCCTGCTGAGCTGGGAGCCCAGTGCATGGCTTGATCCCAGCACACAGGGATCACGACCTGAGCTAAAGGCAGACGCTGAACCAACCGAGCCACCCAGACACCCCTACACTCGGTTTTAAATGAATAATGACCCTTTCCAGACTAAGTTGCCAGACTTAGCAAATACATAGGACAACCAGTTAATTTCAAAATTCAGATAAACGATAAATAATGTTTTAGAGTAAGTGCAGCCTGTGCAGAATTTGTATTTTACCAGGCATCCCTATCCCCCGGGTATCTGCATTTTGTCAGGATTTAGCAACTAGAATGTGAGGTCCTGTGCTTATGCCATAGGAGAGAAAGAAGTATCAAAGCATCACCTAAATGAAATGGATAAAGACCCAAAAGTGGGACCTCATGTACCAGTCAGCAAATGGAGAATTTGTCTGGCCAGAGCCTCCCACCACTCCTGAATCAGGTCCTGCAAGAAGGGTCTTGTCCTACGGCTGTTCAAATGCTCATTCTGGAGAGGGAGGAGCAAGATGGCAGAGGAGCAGGAGACCTAGATTTTATCCGATCCCAGGAGTTCAGCTAGATAGTTATCAAACCATTCTGAACACCTACAAACTCAACTGGAGATGGAAGAGAAGAACAGCAGCAATTCTAGAAACAGAAAATCGACCACTTTCTGGAAGGCAGGACACGCAGAGAAGTCAATCCAAGGTGATGAGGGGAGGGAACCTCCGTCAGCCACTTACGGGCAGGTGAGAGGGCAGTGAGGCCTGATACTGGAACGATTAGAAGTCTGCTCCACGGAGGGACGTCGCTCCAGAGGATAAGTGGGGGGTGGAATCCTCGCAGGGACAGTGTGGTCTCAGGTCCCTCAGGGTCACAGGAAGACCGGGGGTGTCCGAGTGTGGCAGAGCCCCGGGGTATCAGAGCGGGGAAGCCAGGGGCAGAGATGGAGCCACGGACGGGGCTCCTAGCTCAGGGTTTTATAAACTGTGACCCAAGGCACAATCAGGGCACTACTCTTCGAGCAGGGATCCCACAAGTGGCAGGTCCAGGGAGACACCCCCCCCCCTTCCTCTTACGGGAGGAGCAGCGCAGGAGAACATTGGAGGAAACTGCTGGGTTTGGAGACTCCACACGGGCCGCGCACCAGAGACAGACACGCTCGGTCACAGGCCGGGGGAGCTCGGAGTGTGGCCGGAGACCAGGGAGACGGAGGGACTGACGGCTTCTCTCCGAGGGCAACTGAGGAGCGGGACCCTGAGCTCTGGCTCCTCTGTCCGGAGACTGGGCACCGCCATCTTCACTCCCGGCCTCCAAAGCTGTACGGAAAGCACTCAGGGAACAAAAGCTCCGAGCGCGAACCCGAGCAGATTGCTAAGCCCCGCCCCTGGCAAGGCCGGTGCGGTTCCGCCTCCCGCAAAGACACTTGAGAATCACCGCAACAGGCCTGTCCCGCACAAGATCAGCAAGAACGTCCAGCCAAGAACAAGTTCACTGACCATTGAGCTACGGGAAAGCAGCACATAGAATTCATGGCTTTTTTCCCATGATTCTTTAGTCTTTCAAAGTTAAATTTTTTATTTTTATTTTTTCATATTCCATTTTTAAAATTTTTCCTCTTTCCTATTTTAACCTTTTTGAACTATTTTATCTTATCAACACCTTTTTAAAAATCTTTTTAAATTTTCATTGTTATAGTCATATTCTATCCCTTCATTGTATTTAATCTTATTTTTTGTATACATATAAGTTTTTCTTTCTTTTTAAATTTTGGGATACAGTTTCTTCTAACAAATCAAAATATACCCTTAGCATATGGCTTTATTCTAGTCTCCTGCTTGATCACATTCTCTCCTTTGTTTTTTCTTTTTTCAACCAACTTCTTATTGTATTAATTCCTTTTTTAGAATCTTTTTTAAATTTTCATCTTTACAGTCATATTCTATCTCTTAATCATGTTTACCCTTATTTTTGCATATATATAAATTTTTCTTTCTTTAAAATTTTGGGAGGCAGTTTCTTCTAACAGACCAAAATACACTCAAAATCACATGTGTGGCTCTGTTCTATTCACCAGTGTGTGTATGTATACACACACACACACACACACACACACACATATATCTTTTTTCTTTTTTTCTCCTGTCATCTCCCCCCCATTTGGGGTCTCTTCTGATTTGGTTGTATATATTTTTCTAGGGTTGTTGCTACCATTTTAGTATTTTGTTCTCTCATTCATCTAGTCTTATCTGGATAAAATGACAAGGTGGAAAAACTCACCTCAAATAAAAGAACAAGAGGCAATACCGACAACTAGGGACCTAATCAATATGGACAGTAGTAAGATGTCAGAACTAGAGTTCAGAATGATGATTATCAAGATGCTAGCTGGGCTTGAAAAAAGCACAGAAGATTCTAGAGAATCCCTTCCTGGAGAAATAAAATCCCTTTCTGGAAAAATAAAAGAACTAAAATCTAACCAAGTTGAAATTTAAAAAGCTATTAATGAGGTACAATAAAAAATGGAGGCTCTTACTGCTAGGATAAATGAGGCAGAAGAGAGAATTAGTGATATAGAAGATCAAATGATGGAGAATAAAGATGAGAAAAAGAGTAAAAACTACTGGGTCACAAGGGGAGAAATCAAGAGATAAGTGATACCATAAGATGAAACGATATTAGAATAATAGGGATCCCAGAAGAAGAAGAAAGAGAGAGAAGGGAAGAAGATACATTGGAGTGAATTGTAGCAGAGAATTTCCCTAATTTGAGGAAGGAAACGGGCATCCAAATCCAGGAGACACAGAGAACCCCCCCTCAAAATCCATAAAAATAGGTCAGCATCCCGTCATCTAAAAGTAAAACTTACAAGTCTTAGAGACAAAGAGAAAACCCTGAAAGCAGCTCAGAACAAGTTGTCTGTAACCTACAAGAGAAGAAATATTAGATTGGCAGTAGACCTATCCACAGAGACCTGGTAGGCTAGAAAGGACTGGCATGATATAATCAGAGCACTTAATGAGAAAAATACTGTATCCAGCTAGGCTGTCATTGAAAATATAAGGAGATCTAGAAAAAGAGATAGAAAGCTTCCAGGACAAACAAAAACTTAAAGAATTTGCCAACACCAAACCAGGCCTAGAGGAAACATTAAAAAATGTTCTCTAAGCAAAGAGAGAGCCTATAAGTAACAGACCAGAAAGGAACAGAGACAATATACAGTAACAGTCACCTTACAGGCAAGACAATGGCACTAAATTCATATCTTTCAATAGTTACCCTGAATGTAAATGGGCTAAATGTCCCCAATCAAAAGACAGAGGGTATCAGAATGGATTAAAAAAACAAGACCCATCGATATGCTGTCTGCAAGAGAGTCATTTTAGACCCAAAGATGCTTTCAGATTTAAAGTGAAGGGGTGGAAATCCATTTCTCCATGCTAATGGACATCAAAAGAAAGCTGGGGTGGCAATCCTTATATCAGACAAATTAGATTTTAAGCCAAAGACTATAATAAGAGACGAGGAAAGATACTATGCCATACCTAAAGGGTCTGTCCAACAAGATGATCTAACAATTTTAAATATCTATGTCCCTAACATGGGAACAGCCAATTATATAAACCAATTAATAACAAAATCAAAGAAACACATTGATGATAATACAACAATAGTAGGGGACTTTAACACCCTCCTCACTGAAATGGACAGATCATCTAAGCAAAAGATCAACAAGGAAATAAAGGCTTTAAATGACACACTGGACCAGATGGACATCACGGATCTATTCAGAACATTCCATCCCAAAGCAACAGAATATACATTTTTCTCTAGTGCACGTGGAACATTCTCCAGAATAGATCACATCCTGGGTCACAAATCAGGTCTGAACTGATACCAAAAGATTGGGATCATTCCCTGCATATTTTCAGAGAATCCTACTAAAGAATGAATGGGTCAACCAGGAAATTAAAGAATTAAAGAAGAATTAAAAGAAGGAGGGCTTTGAATCCAAGCCATCTAAGTCCACTTTTAATCGCTGCACCAAACTACAAGTCCTAAACTCCATTGTGGCAGATGTGGGAGGAAATTGTGGGACACTGATCAAGGTGATTAATTAGATGAGAATTTATGTAACAGTGGAGCTAGTTTTTCATGTTTCTATCCATCATCTTCTAGCACAGAGACTGGGACCAGCAGTATTTGCTCCAGGATTAATTCTAACTGACAGATCAAACTTCAAAGTCTTTAGAAGAGTATGTTTATTCTCACAGTCTACCATATCCCAGCATTCTTCCTAGTCTTAATTCCCAAATAACTTTTTGCCATTTCCTCAAACCTCCTTTTTCTGAGTCCCCAGCTCTTCTCTTTGAAAAATGTAGTCTGACAATTTTTGTCTTTAGTTGGAATACTTTATCACTTTCATTTAATCTCTCAGTCC
Source organism: Taxidea taxus jeffersonii (assembly GCA_003697995.1). Classification (NCBI taxonomy): domain Eukaryota; kingdom Metazoa; phylum Chordata; class Mammalia; order Carnivora; family Mustelidae; genus Taxidea; species Taxidea taxus. The sequence continues at coordinate 55,557 of ML103991.1, forward strand.
ACCATTTTTCCATTTATATTCTATCTGCCTTGCCTATTCTACTTTTCCTTTTCTCCTCTTATGCTTACTCTTGAATTAATGAAATATATCCTTCCTTTTCCATTAACTCATTTGTTGTCTTTTACTATTCTGCTAGGAGTTTCCTTAGGGGCCACATTATGCATCTTTGGCTTCTTAAAGTCAATGAAAGGTCTATATAATACTTTGAATTTATTTACTACCCTAATACCTTTTTTAGTACTTTTGGCATGTACCTCATTAGACATTTTGATTGTTGCTTCATGCTGTCAATATTCTTACACACATATTTACCTATTCGTTCTTCAGTTCCATCTGGGATCATTTCATTTGCCCAGAGAACTTTGATTTTCCTTCAGGGTGGGTCTGCTGGTAACTATCTTAGTTTTTTCCTTTTCTGTTTTTTTTAATGAGTTAGTGATTCTAATACCATGCTGTTTTGATTACTATAGCTTTGTAGTAGGTTTTTAAATCAGGACACATAAGTCCTCCAGTTTTATTCTTTTTCAAGATTGTTTGACTATTCAGGGCCCCTTGAAGATTCCATATGAATTTTAGTATGGGTTTTTTAGTATAGGTTTTCTCCAAAAAATGTTTATTGGGATTTTGATAGGAATGGCAATGAATCTGCATATTGCTTTGGCAATACTGGAATTTAACAATATAATCCCTTCCAATCCATGAACATGGGATGTGTTTTCATTTACTTATGTCCTCTTTAATTTATTTTAGCAATGTTTTATAATTTCCATTGTACAAGTTTTTGATCTCCTTGGTTGATTTATAAGTATTTTATTCTTTCTGGTGCTATTATAAATGAAATTTCTTTTGTCATTCCTTTTGTCATTTCCTTGGCTCACTGTTTGTATGTAGAAAAGCAACTGATTTATGTGTGTTGACTTTTTATCCTGCAACTTGTTGAATTCATTTATCAATTCTAACAACTTCTTTGTGGACTCCTTAGGACTTTTTTTATATGTAAGATCATATCATCTACAAATAGAAATAATTCTACTTCTTAACTATTCATATGTCTTTTATTTCCTTTTCTTAAGTAATTGCCCCCATTAGAACTTCCAGTACTATGTTATAAAGAAGTGGTGAAACAGGCAAACTTGCCTTGTTCCTGATCTTAGAGGGAAAACTTTTGGTCTTCCACAGTTGAGTATTATGTTTGCTATAGGATTTTCATGTACGGTTTTGACATGTGGTGGTGGTTTCCCTTTACTCCTATTTTTTTTAGTGTTTTTTGTCATGAAAGGGTGTTGAATTTTGTCAAATATTTTTTCTGCATCAACTGAAATAATCATGTGTTTTCTTTCCTTTGTTTTTTGATGTGGTCTGTTACATTGATCAGTTTGAATATGCTATACCATACTTGCATTTTGGGAATAAATCCCACTTAATCATAGATTATAATCCTTTTAATATGCTTCTGAATTGTTTGCTAGTATTTCATTGAGGATTTTTGCATCAATGTTCATAATGGATACTGATCTGTAGTTTTCTTTTTTTGTAGTGTCTTTGGCTTTGGTATTTGGGGTAATTCTGACCTCATAGAATAAGTTATGAAGTGTTCCCACCTCTTCAATTTTTTGAGAAAGTTGGAGAATGACTGGGTTAGTTCTTTAAATGTTTGGTAGAATTCACCAGTGAAGCCGTCAAGTCCTAGGCTTTTCTTTTTCTTTTCTGATGTCCATTTGTCTATTTCTTTGCGATTTAGGCTTGGTAGCTTTTTTGTTTCTAGGAATGTGTCCATTTCATCTAGGTTATCCAATTTTTTCCCACACAATTGTCCATACCACTATCATACAATTTTCCTTATTTCTGGAGAATATATAGCAATCCCTCAATTTCATTTCTGATTTTAGTAATTTGAGTCTTCTCTCTTTTTGTCTTTTTCTTTCTTAGTCTATTTAGCTAAATGTTTGTCAATTTTGTTGATCTTCTCAAAGAACCAATTTTTGGTTTCATTGATTTTCTTTACTCTTCTTATTCTCTTATTTCATATATATTTCATTTATCTCTGCTCTAATCTTTATTATTTCCTTCCTTCTGCTGGCTTTGGGCTTACATTGTTCTTCTCTTTTCTACTTCCTTAAGTTATAAAGTTAGGTTGTTGATTTGAGATCTTTCTCATTTCTCATTTTTTAATGTAAGCATCTATAGCTATAAATTCCCCCCTTAGCACCACTTTTGCTGTGTCCTATAAGTTCTGGTATGTTGTTTTATTTTCATTTGTCTCTAAGTATTTTCTAATTTCTCTTGTGGTTTCTTCTTTGGGCCATTGGTTGTTTAAAGTGTGTTGATTTCTATAATTTTGTGAATTTTCCAGTTTTATTTATGTTATTTATGTCTAAATTCATCCCATTGTGGTTAGAGAAGATATTTTGTATCACATTTATCTTCTTAAATCTGTTGAGAGGAAGACACTTATGCTCTTTTCATTGCATGGAGTGTTTTGTACATGTCTGTCTAGGTGGCTTACTGTGTTGTTTAAGAGACATGGTCTTAAGAAGAAATTTTCTGTTGAAATAAATAATAGAAAGTTAAAATTAAAGGAGGAAGAGATATGACAGTTGATATATACATTGTTCTTATGAGAGTAGCCATAATTGAGGGATCTTGGACTCTTCCAGGAATGCCTCAGGGAAGTGACTGCAGGGCCCAAACCATGTAGATGGGTGAGGTAACTGATCTTTCTTTCTTTCTTTTTTTCTTTCTTTTAAAGCTCCTTAATTCTGTGGTCATTGATCATCATCTTTGTTGTGTCTTTTACTCTTGTCATGGAGTTCCTCTATTTGACAGAGAAAGACTTTTATCAAGATCCAATTCAAGTGGGGAAATTTCAGAAAAATAATGCTTCCTGAATACCCTATTTAAAACTATCAAACTAGGGGCGCCTGTGTGGCTCAGAGGGTTAAGCCTTTGCCTTTGGCTCAGGTCATGACCTCAGGGTCCTGGGATTGAGCCCCACATGGAGTTCCACATCCAGTCCCGCATCAGGCTCTCTGCTCAGCAAGGAGCCTACTTCCCCCACCCCCTCTGCCTGCCTCTCTGCCTACTTGTGATCTCTCTCTCTGTCAAAAAATAAAATCTTTTTTTTTTTAATGATCAAACTATCCTCCACTCCTACATCTCAGACCTCACTTTTCTGCTTTATTTTCCTCCTGAACCCTATCACCATCTACTCTTCTTGTTTATTCTGTTTTATTAACTGCTTACCTAACTCCCCTCACTAGAAGGCAAGCTCCATGAGGGCAGGGAATATTCTTTCTTCTATTCACTTCTGTGTCTGTAGCTTTTAGAAAATGTTTGATACCTAAGACATGTTTGATAAATATTTGTTGAATGAATTTATGTTTAAAAAAATCTCAGAGTCCTTAGATCTACTGGTCTTGTTGAAGAACAAAATCCTTTATCTCATCGTTTAGACAATATCCAAGGTACACAAAGGTTTTCCATCTCCTTGATTAAGGCTTATTAATTAATGTTATTGTTAATAACTGAGATTACAAGCAAAAGGAAGTTATCCAAAATAAAAAGAAGTTTTAATTATGAAAAATAAGTCATTTCTATATCAAGCCAAAAGGAGGTCAATGGACAGGAAGATCTTGGCAGTCCCAGAGGTTCATCTCAACCAGCACACATACAAGCAGAAACATCAAGATGAGATATAGGTCTGGGCAGGATATGCAATCTAGGAACATGACGGTGGTATGCACAGATCCAGATGTTGTCAAGCCTGACAGCCAGGCCAGAGCAGGAGTGTAAATTCTAGGAGACCAGGAACATAATCTGTTTCACTCATCTGGGTACAGTCATATGCCAAAAATGGTGCCCAACTCATAGAAATGAACATTTGCTAGATAGATAACTAACCCATCAACTCAACAGAATTCATGCAACCTTTAAAATGTTGCTGTAGATATAAAGATATTGATATACCAGAAAGAGAAAAATCAAATCGAGAGTAACAGAGTGTCACTCCATTTTGTTCAGATGTGTATATGTGTAGACAGACAAATGCCTAGAAAGATATGCCAAAATATCCATGTTGGTTATAATTATCTCTGTATGGTGGGGTTAAGGATAATTTTAGCTTCTTTGTATATTTATTCATACTTGCAGCTTGGTTGATGAACATTGGTCACCTCCATTATAAAAAGGCTTTTTATACTAGGCATATGATATGTGTAAGTGTACGATGGTGTCACTGTAAAGATCACTACCCTGGACCTCAGGACGTAAGCCTCTTGCTTAATTTCAGAACTCCTAAGGAAGGCTGGGGAGTTTCAGTTTGCAAAACGCTGAAGGAGCAGGAAGCTCCTCCCATTTAGCAGGGCCTCCCTCAACATTTAAAGCACTCTGACTGCTTCTGAGCCCACACCCAACAGAGAAAGCTATCCTGGAGAAGGGACAGCACCAAAAGGCAAAAGGAAGGTAAGGAAAAGCTCAGCACTCCAAAGACTGTAATGCGACTTGGCTCCTACGGCACTGTTATTAAATGGCTTGGCGTTATTAAATGGGTTGGTTTTAAATGCTAAACCAAGACATCATAAACAAAGTCTGCAGCGAATTGTGACCTGACTAGTGAGGTGATTTATTAAGTTAGTGCCACTTATTACACTTACTGCTTTCAAGCTAATTACTGGCCACACTGTGAGGGCTGTCTTACCTCTTGTCCCAGCGAAGCAATAGTGATCGATCCACTCCTTAACAGAAGACCATGGCGAAGAAGGTGGCTGTGATTGGAGCTGGGGTCAGTGGCCTGGTCTCTCTGAAGGGCTGTGTGGACGAGGGACTGGAGCCCACTTGCTTTGAGCGGACTGAAGATATTGGAGGGCTGTGGAGGTTCAAAGTAAGTAAAATCTTCCTGTTTCCTGAACAGATTGTGCTTACAGATGGGGGATTTCCTAAGCAACTTTGATCAGACTTATTTCATCCAGCCACACAGGAACTGCAGAAATGGGCTGTCATCTCTCCCAGATCATTACCATCCTAACCCAGCCAGGCATGCAAAGGACCTTTCCTTATGGAACCTGCAACTGTCTTGCAGCCCACATTCTTGTGATTCTCAAAGCCACATACTAATACTGGAGAACACACCACAAAACAGAAGTGACAGGGATTCTTTTCAAGATGCCGTTGTATTCCAATCACTGAGCAGATGCTTTTTTAGAGAGTGTGCTCTTATTACTACCCACTGTTTTTATCTGACAAATAAACATTGTTTGCTTAGCTTTACTGATGACACTCTAGGGTGACTGCCAGGAAACTCTTTAAAGATATTATCAGGGTGCCTTGGGGGCACAGTCATTTAAGTGTCCAACTCTGTTTCAGCTCAGATTGTGATCTCAGGGTCATGAGATGAGCCTCGTTGTCAGGCTCCACATGCAGCGTGGGGTCTGCCTGAACTTCCCACTCATTCTGCCCCTCCTGCTTGTGCTCTCTCTCTCTCTCAGATAAATAAATAAATTATTAAGAAAAATAAAGTAAAATAAAAAGATATTATTAAATACATTCATTCAATTCATTCCATTAGCCAAACCTAAATATTGATAATGCTCTCCATTCATCTGGTTTTACATAAAAATTAGAAAGATATATAGACAGACAGCTGTATAGATTCATAGTTTTTCTTTCCTATGGTCTTTTGAGTTTAAGGACTAGCCTGCCACCTCCTCAGTGTGAGATCTTGGGCAAACTTATTTACCAGCCTGTGTCTTAGTTTTCTAAGTGTAACTGGGATAGTAATAGAATAGTGTAATTATTGCACAGTGCTGTTTTGAAGATTAAGGGACAAGTAAGTCATGTGAAAAACTTTGAGTGCAATAAATGTTAGTTACAATAACTACATTTCTATTTTATAGACTAAGCAAATAGAAACTGAGGGAAGTTAAGTAACTTGATCGTGGTTACACAGCTTAGAAGAACCAGCATTCAAACTCAGGTGTCTATGACTTCTAAACAGCTAACCCTCTCCTTACAACCATGCCCAACTTGCATTTTTGTTCTGAGTGGTAGCTCAGAACTCCAAAGCAATAACTTTAGGATTGTATATCAGGTACATCAAAGTGAGGGATCGAACAGGTGAGAACACTCTAGACCGAAGCAAAAGGTTTAGGGGTGCCTGGATGGCTCAGTCCTTAAGCGTCTGCTTTGGCTCAGATCATGATCCCAGCGTCCTGGGATCAAGTCCCACATCAGGCTCACTGCTCAGCGGGGAGCCTGCTTCTCCCTCTCCAGCTCCCCTGTGCTTGTGTTCCCTCTCTCGTTATCTCTGTCATAAATAACTAAAATCTTTAAAAAAAGAAGAAGAAGAAGCAAAAGGTTTGAATATGCTGAAAGCAGACTCTGGAATCAGCAGAGACCATCCAAAGGGCTCAGCCTAGAAGCCAGCCAGTTAGGGGGAAGGCGTGACATCTAGCATGTGCTTTTTGCTTTTTGCAAAAAATGTGCTTTTTGCCAGTCTGAACTGAATTTTATGCCAAAACAGATTTTTAACCTTAGGTTTCTCAAATGTATATGACTATAATACACAGCCATAGAGTCTTTTAAAGATACTTAACACCAAATAGATTAATTAAATAAATAAAGATACTTAACACCAGACCGGATTTACTGAGTCAAAATCCTCTGAGGAGAGGAATCTGTTTTTAACAGGAGACCCAAATGAGTCCTATGATGGCACAAGTTTGGCAAACAAGTTGCACAAATACTGAATAAAAAAATCTGTTCATTCAACTATGCAAACACAATCAGAGCTAGGGATGGAGATGTTTGTCCTTATATAGGACTCGGAACTTGCAGAGAGGAAACTGGAAAAACAGCTTGAATCACATTCCTCGCTCACGAACAACTGCTCATTAGAAGCATTCTAGCTTTTCCCAAGAGGTGACATGATAAGGTGGTTATTCCTGTCTTAACTGAAGACGTATTTTTTGTTGTTGTTCACTCTAGGTTCACAAACAGATTCCACTGGCATTTTTTTCACCCAGGTAGAATTTTTTAACCTAAGGAAGAAATGTGAAGTTATAAAAAATTAATACTTAATAATAAGTTTGTCACTGTTTTAGTACCTGATTTGAGACTTAATATCAAAAAGCCAAATATCCCTTTCTTCATTATCATCAATTTGGCAACAGAACAGGTGAGAGTTATTTTGAATGATCTGTCAAATATATGATTTGACGAATTCCAGGAAGATTTCTTTCTGCCCCAAAATATTTTTCCTCCTATCCTATTCCCAGTTCCCAGTGTCTAATGTTTCAAAATTAAAGATACCTTCCTATGGGGTAGAAAAGGAAAGTTAGATTACAATGTGAATTAATTAAATTTTATTAGATATAAAATGCTTAAGTATATAATTTCCTAAAACCTGTAACAATATCACATTTCAAACCTCCCAAAACTATATCTAACTTTAAAAATAAACAATTTTTTCAGCTCAAACAAGACAAATAATCTCCCGGCAGTGTGAAACATTCAGGATGCAAGATTTCACAGGTGGCCAGGGGAGCCATGGTCTTGATTACCCGCAGCCTGGGTTGCCAAAGGGAGGAGTGATAAAAAAGGATGCTGGGAGCCACCGTGCTCAGTCCCCTGGAGAAACTTTGCCTCTTCACTCCTCTACCATCCAGAATCAGTTCTGAAAATAAGTAAATATTCTATATTTACACAAAATCCTTCTAAGGTCACTTAACATATTTAGTGCTGACATCAGTTAAAACAAAATTTAAGGAGACTTGCCCCACCCAGGCCCCGCTCAGAGTGCTGAATTCTTCCAAAAGGTTCTCCAGCGGCCCCTTGTGGCAGTTTTGGAACATGGGTAGAGTGGGTAATTAACATATTTTTAGCACTTTTCCAGCAATGAAAAAGTACTTGCCATGCATCCTCATTTTTCTTTTTCACAATACCCCTAAAAAGTAGTGTCGGGCAGCAAGAATTCCAGCCCCCTCAAAAGTCCTTCCAGCTGGACTAAGAGTCAAATTGACATAAGACGAATTAGCAGGAGAAAATCACATTTGATAGGCATTACACACACAGAGAACCCACACTGACATGTAAATTCCAAAGACAGGCAAGATGAGGAATGGATGTCATTCTGAACTAAAAAGAAGGGCGTGTGGTTCTGGGACCTCAGAGAAAGGAAATACACTTCACAAGACCATAAGAACAGTAGATGCTTGGCAGTAAGATACTTGTCCTACCGTTCAGATGGGTCGCTCAGATAAAATTTATTGGGGGGAAATACCCCCAATTTAGATTCTTCTGTGTGGTTAAGGGAGTACAAAATTTCTCTTGAGCCCATAGGGTCTCAAGTGCTTTCAGATCAAAATAATACACATGCCAAAGTGGCATGTTTGGGGCGGGGCGGGGGGGCTGTCCTGAAATCTTTCAGTATGTATAATGATTATCCTCACGAACCTATGAAGAGGAAGCTGAGATTTGGAATGAACAACTTGTCCAGAGGAACACAGGTGTGGAAAAAGCACAAAATGAAGGTCTGTAAGACTCCTGAGCCTGCGTAGTTGATCATCTTATTGAGGTGTTAAGAGAGGAAAACATGATCTTCCTTTAACCTTCTCTGCCTCTTTCATTGTTCCTGATTCCTGTGTTCACAGGAAAATTACCAATATACGTTGTTTTTTACATTTGGATATAAATATATCTTTTCCCATCTACATATATTCAATTATTTGAATTACTCTTCATGTAATAGTCTCTAAGTATCTCTCCATCTTGGTTTCTTTCCTCTAGATTCAACCCGAAATTTTACTTTCTCTCTTAAAATGTGACTCCCACAAGATCCAATATTCCAAACCAATTTATTTTTTAATATATATATTTTTTCAGAACAAAAGAGGTGCTTGGCATTGCTTCAGATAATGGGAAATGAATTGGACACAATCACTGCCCTCAAAGAATTTTTAGTCAATTGCTCTAACAGTAGCCCTCTGTGCCTTATGCTTCCCTTGGCCTGGATGGTCTGCCTTTACTAAAACAAATTTAATGTTGCATTAGCTTTTTATGCATTTACAAATTAAAGCTATCGTTCACATTATTTTCACATGAACTATCTCATTTTATACTCACAATATTCTCTTACATTATTTATTATTAATTTCTATCTAAATGTAAGAAAACCAAGGGTAAGTGGCTTAGTTATAGTGACTAATAAATGGTAGTTGAGGGGCGCCTGGGTGGCTCAGTGGGTTAAAGCCTCTGCCTTCAGCTCAGGTCATGATCCCAGGGTCCTGGGATCGAGCCCCGCATCGGGCTCTCTGCTCAGCAGGGAGCCTGCTTCCCCTCCTCTCTCTGCCTGCCTCTCTGCCTACTTGTGATCTCTGTCAAATAAATAAATAAAATCTTTAAAAATAAATAAATAAATGGTAGTTGACAGGTCCTGGAAGTAGCCACAATATTGATACTAAACATACATGAGTTCTCCATATGCTTTGTCTCACATAACTCCAATCATTTATACTGAGTTTGGGGTCAATTAAAAGTTCTAGACCTTGGGATGCCAGGATGGCTTAGTTGATTAAGCGTCTGCCTTCAGCTTAGATCGTGATCCCAGAGTCCTGAGATCGAATGCTGCATTGGGCTCCTTGATCTGCTGAGATCTGCTCCCTCTGCTTGTGCTCTCTCTCTGACAAATAAATAAAATCTTAAAAAGGTTCTGGATCTTCTTTATTTGAACCATTGATGATGCAGGTCACTACTACTCTATTCTTGTGAAACTGAATTTTTTTTTAAGATTTTATTTATTTGACAGAGAGAGACACGGTGAGAGAGGGAACACAAGCAGGGGGAGTGAGAGAGGGAGAAGCAGGCTTCCCACTGAGCAGGGAGCCCATCACAGGCCTCCATCTCAGGACCCTGGGATCACGACCTGAGCTGAAGGCAGATGCTTATTGGCTGAGACACCCAGGCGCCCCATGAAACTGAATTTTTAATCCAGTTTATAGGAAATCACATTTGTGAATGTTAAACAGTATATCGTTGGTTTTATCCTTGGTCAAGAAACATTTATTTGGGGGCGCCTGGGTGGCTCAGTGGGTTAAGCCTCTGCCTTCAGCTCAGGTCATTGTCTCAGGGTCCTGGGATCAAGCCCCACATCAGGCTTTCTGCTCAGCAGGGAGCCTGCTTCCCTCCCTCTCTGCTTGCCTCTGCCTACTTGTGATCTCTGCCAAATAAATAAATTAATCTTTTAAAATTTTTTTAAAAAAAGAAACGTTTATTTGAAATTTCAATTCTGTCCATTCTATTTCAATTCTATGCTTTGGGTACACACAAATTTGATCATCTGGATTTGAGTGCATCAAGGTTATTTACCTAAATGTTGAAAATAGGAAGATAAAAATGTAAAACAGACACCTGGGGTATCACCAAATGGAACTCTCCACGTGATACCATCTCTGCACTGACCTGTACGTGCACTCCTGTCTATCTTTCCCATGGTTCACAGTCTCTCTTTTGTTTCAGTTTGTTCTTTAAAAAAAAAAAAAGATTTTACTAATTTCCTTGTCTGATGGAGAGAGAGAGAACACACAAGCAGGGGGAGAAGGAGGCTCCTGCTGAGCAAGAAGCCTGATGCAGGACTTGATCCCAGGACCATGGGATCATGATCTGAGCTGAAGGCAGACAATTGACTGACTGAGCCACCCATGTGTCCCTCGGATAGCTGGTTCATTTTAACAGCACATTCGGTTCATTTAAAGTTTACGATTACACAGGACCAGTATAGGGGCAGAAAAGTTTTCCCTTCTGCCCTTCTAGGTTCTTTGTCTGGTCTAATAATCAAATTGATATAAGAGAGTAACAGGAGGAAAGGGAACGAACATTTAATAACATGTATATCTCTTCTGTACCTGGGAGAGACCCAGGAAAACTGAGCAACTCCCAGAAGTGGCCACACCTTAAATACCATCTTCAGCTAAAAGCAAGAGAAGATGTGGAGGGTGGGGAGTCAGTTACAGAAGGTAACCAGGAAAAGCAGTAAGTAAGGGGAAAGTTGTGCTGATTTAAGGCATTGCCTTCTCTTTAATAAGAGTTTCTAGAGATGTTTTTTTTTTAAGGTACAGCATTTTTGTTTTGTTTTGTATTGTGTACTTTATTTTTTTTCAGTGTTCCAAGATTCATCATTTATGCACCACACCCAGTGCTCCATGCAGTCCGTGTCCTCCTTAATATCCACACCCAGGCTCGCCCATCCCCCCATCCCGTCCCTTCCAAAACCCTCCATTTCTTTCTCAGAGTCCACAGTCTCTCATGGTTCGTCTCCCCCTCCGATTCCCCCCAATTCACTTTTCCTTTCCTTCTAATGTCCTCCGTGTTATTCCTTATGCTCCACAAGTAAGTGAAACCAATGATAATTGATTCTCTCTGCTTGACTTATTTCACTCAGCACAAAAATAATAGTAATAAAAGTGAAAATAAAATGAACAGCACTAACCTTTGCTTGCTAGCTGTGGCCAGAGAATGTGAAACATAAGGCATCGTCCTCAGTCACTGCTGCGAGTTTACAAGTCTACGAGGCATTGGGTTTCCTGTTTAACAGCTGAGTCAGCTCACCTGCAGAAAGTGAGAAATTCGTTCAGTCACGTTCAGTTGGGAAGCCAGTAGGTCTAGCTCAGGCATGATGGTGTGTGAATTAAAAAGTAACAGAGTGGTGCTTTCAGTCAAGGAAGGCCGGACGTGGTCGTGACACATCAGACGGAACAGAGGTAGATGACCGTGAGATTCTCTCCTTGCATCTCGGTTTCTGACTCAGTTGAATTCTTCCCGGTGATGACCATCAAGCAACTTGTTTTTTTCTATCTGCCAACTAAAATATTTTCTTTTTTAGTTTAATTTTATTTTTTCAGTGCTCCAAGCTACTTTCTTTATCTCTTTCTCCAGTCCACTTCTTCTTTTACTTAAAAAAAAAAAAAAAGGATATTGCTGTCAACAGCAAATGCTCTTGGGGATGTGGAGCAACAGGAGGTCTCCCTCACTGTCTGTGGGATGCAGGATGCTACAGCTACTTTGGAAAACAGTTTAGCAGTTTCTTATAAAAGTCAACATTGTTACTGATGATCCACAATTGCATTTTTTGGTATTACGTTAAGAACTGAAGACAAGTCCACAGGGCATCTGCATGTTTTTGTTCATGGCACTTTCTTTCCTTGTTGCCCAAATTCAGATGCGATCAAGATTTCCTTCGTAGGCCAGTGGATAAAGAAACTGGTACCTTCAGACAAGGGAATATAGTTCCAAAACGCTATGGAATGGATTTCTTAGAGAAGAGCTCCAGGCTTTGAAAAGGTGTGGGAGAACCTTCCATAGATCTAAATAAGCGGAGCCAACCTGAAGAGCTGTGTAGGGTATGATCACAACCATAGGACATCCTGCAAAGACAAAATTATGGAGACAATAAAAAATCAGTGGTTTCCATTGGTGGGGGAGGAAAGAAAGATGAATATGCAGAGCACAGGGGACTTGTAGGCTGGCAGCACTATTGTGTATGAGACTGTGACGCTGGCTACCTGTCATCATGTATCTGTCAAAACCCGTCAGATGTATAACCTGAGTGAGATCTCAGGTGAGGTCAGTAAATCGGTAAATTGCTGATTTCTAAATCAGATGAGGTCGGTCATGTAAAGCAAGGTCAGTACATTACTGACCCTGAGTGATTAGGTTGTGTCAGGATAGGCTCACCAATTTTGGGAAATGTACCATGAAGTGTGACATGATATTGGTGTGGGGGCTGTGCCTGTGTGGAGCTGAGGGACACCCTGGGGCTCTGGGTGCTCTGCTGGATTTTCCTGTGAACTTAACACTCCTCCACAACAATAAGGGCTATTTACCCCTGGGAGGGGAGTGGAGGGGTTCCTAGAGATTGACTCATCCCCTTCACCCTGGTACCTCGAGGGAGACACCCTTATGAGTAGAGACTTCCCTTCTACATGTAAGTATCTCTTACAGAAGGGTAACTTTCACTTGGTTTTCAGAGCTTCCCCTCTGTCTGCTGTTTCTTAAAAATAACCAGTTTAAAATAATCCCCATGCCAAAAAATAATCCCCATGCTCCTCTTCATGGTTTTGGAACAAACAGCCATTTGATCTCCAGAAGAAATTAATGCCTTTCCCTTGTTTTACTTTCAGGCATTTCCCCAGTAAATTTATCCCCAGAATCTAACACAGCAAATTCAGCATCAGTATAACTTGGGCTTTTATACCTTGCTGCCCATTTAATGGAACCAAATTTAACATGTTAGATATTTGTAACTCTCCAAGCAGTGAAATATCAAATATTAGGCCTGTTCACCAGTAGCTTAAGATATACATTGGTTAACTTGCCATGTATTTTTTTAAAGTAATGTTTGTGTGTAATAGGACAGTAAAAAGTTTATAGGACCCTACTACCAAAACATTTACTTATTCCCACTATGCTACTAAATGTCCATTTTAGTATCATTAGGTCCTATCTGCAGTGAGGAAAAAATGCTTTTGGTTAACATTACATGTTCTTTCAACATATTAAACGATTTTGTACAATATCCCCAGCACATACTAGGTTCTGTTTACCTTAAAAATAAAAATTGCCTTTTAATTTACCAGCAAAAAATGAGTTTGCCGAGGAATAAAAGAGAATTGCAATCTGGCTGTGGCAAAACCATAGGCAAGTCCAGGGAACAAAGCAAAGGGATTTTTTTTTTTCCTTAAGGAGAAAAGGGGTAAGTTGGGAAGTCTGGTCTAAACTGAAAGTCCTTTGAAGTAAACAGGGAGTTCGCGGTATGGTGGCTTCTCATCGGCTGAGCTGTTGCCCAAGGGGATGAGGAAAGCGTCTCTTCCTCCAGATGGAAGAGTAGAGTAGCACCCGTGTGCAAGGTCAAGCCCATCGCTTCCTGCTGGGTCTGCAACTGACCAGAAGTGTTGGGGCCAAAACCTCCCACCTGCATTTTAGTGAGGCTTTCTGTCACCAAGTTTCATGGTTCTGAAAACTAAGTTTCATGGTTCTGAAAATGCGCAGCAGTCACTGCAGTCTCCAGACGTCCGGGCAGGAGGAGAGATACTCAAGAGAATCCGAATGAGAGCACAGTTTTACAAGTGTTATGGGCAGCTCGGAAACTCTCGCAGCACAGAATAGGGCAAGCTGCCTACAGGGTGCAGTGCTTTCATCTGTCTTGATAAGAAGCAGGGATCAGGCACAAGAATAAGGAGAAAGAGTATTCTGGGCAGAGACGGTGGCATGTGCAAAAATACAGAATCTTGAGAAACCTGACATATATCTAGACTGAAGGACATAGGACGATGGGTGGTGACTGATGAGGCTAGAGAAAACAGCCAGGGTCTCTTCATGAGAAACGCGTGTCCCATGCCGAAGAGTATATGCTTTACCCTCAAGGCGGTACAGAAAGTGGGCAATACTGGGGTCAGGGAGTTTAACTGGGGGGTCACCATGGGTGATCAAAGCCAGAGATCTAGAGAGACAACAGCCTAGTGCAGAGAGAGCAGAACACAGTGACAGTCTAATAAACATGATGGTTCCCGTGTTCAATGCATAAGAATTAGTAGTGGAGCCTTTCTAAAATACAGATGGCTGGGCCCAAACCAGACCTACTTGGATTTTATATTTTTTCCAAAGCTCCCCTGAATCCTTATAAGACAACTAGTGCACTGGATGGCATTTGGGAACCACAATTTTTGTCCCAAACGGTAGCACAAGAACATAAAAATAGTTTCAGTCTTACTCATTGCAAGCAATGGAGCAGATAGATATAAGGTCCACCTAAAAGAGTGGAAATTTGGAATGATAAAATATTTGTAAAGAAATACAATTGTATTATTTCCAACTGCTTAGAGTCACCAGCATGGGAACAAAATATTGATTGGTAGAGGTCAATATAATAATGCTTCACAATAAAAATGATGAATTTGTAAGTTTTTGTAATTCAGATTCATAGTAAGTTCATCTATTTTCACTATATAAGCTTGCTCCCTCTAGCAGATTAAATATTACCCTTACAATCTTCCTTAAACTTAGATTAGCTTTTACAACCTTTTTATTTTTACAGAGTCAAAGGTACACTTCAGTCCAACCTTTGATCAAAAGGTCATAAATTCGGGGCGCCTGGGTGGCTCAGTGGGTTAAAGCCTCTGCCTTCGGCTCAGGTCATGATCCCGGGGTCTTGGGATCAAGCCCCACATCGGGCTCTTCGCTCTGCGGGGAGCCTGCTTCCCCTTCTATCTCTCTGCCTGCCTCTCTGCCTACTTGTAATCTCTGTCTGTCAAATAAATAAAAAAAATAAAAAAATAAAAAGTCATAAATTCTAAATCACTGCTGTCCAAGGTAATTTGATTTTGCAATATAGTCTTCTGACATTCAGAAAATTCCATATTAAGAGAATATTTATCATGTGATCATTTATTTTAAACAGATAAATTGTAATATATTCTGTCTGCTAGGAAATTCATACTATCAGTATTTGTGCTTAAATATCATTTTTGGGTACTATATATATATATTTTTAATCAGCTTTTTTTTTTTAAGATTTTTTATTTATTTACTTGACAGACAGAGATCACAAGCAGGCAGAGAGAGAGGAGGAAGCAGGCTTCCCGCAGAGCAGAGAGCCCAATGCGGGGCTCAATCCCAGGACCCTGGGATCATGACCTGAGCCGAAGGCAGAAGCTTTAACCCACTGAGCCACCCAGGCGCCCCTAATCAGCTTTCTTTTAAATCAGCTCCAACTGGGTGTGGAGCCCAATGCAGGGTTTGAACTCAAGATCCTGAGATCAAGGCCTGAGCTGAAATCAAGAGTCAGACACTTAAAAAAAAAAAAAGAAAAGAAAAGAGTCAGATACTGAGCCACCCAGACACCCCTGGCCCTGCTTATATTTTTAATTATGTATATGAGTTACACTTCTCTGTTTTGAAAGCTGTGTCTTCCTGTTTTTGGCTTGTCTTCTCATTCTGTCTCCATCTTTCCATCCTAAAAGTCCAAATGCATTTTCATTCAATGTAGTAATAAGCTCCCTAAAGATAGAAACTGTGTGTCCTGTTTTTATTCTTGTCCCTAACTCCAAGCTCAGGGTCCAGACAGGAGAGATGATTGATATGTATTTGTTTATTAATAAGAATCATTCTCCCTTTGTAAAACCTCACCAAACCCCAGTTTTACCCAGAATTATCTAAACACATAGACATCTGCTTCAGCCAACACAGGAAGAAGTACATATAGAAATAAAGAGGTTTGTTAAAAGCTGTTATGCCAAGCGACCATAATAGAGATTATTACATGATCTTCAGGGGAAAAATTGTGATGTCATCATCGATTATTGACAAATGACACCAATACAACACTCTGAGGGGAGTCTTGCCCAGACTCTGAAATTACTATAGAGCTCAGACATCAGAACCAGTTCTCATCACTCCAAGTGCCCTTAAAATTGACCTGACAGAGGAACCAACCACATTTCAAAGCCATTTTATTGGTGCTTGAAAAAGCTATCATGTCGGCTACAGTATATAACAATCTTAGTGTAGCTATTTCCAATCTGTGACTGGTTTGGTAAGATTAACCCTCACGACCTATAATCGTAGCAACAGAGGCAAACATGTGGTGGGCTCTTAGTTAAAGTCAGGCTTTGTGCTAAGCACTTTATCTAATCTCAGCCTGATAACAATCGTTCAATGTCGTAATTATTAGTGAACCTCATTTTACAGGGGAAACTGAGGAAATTGACTTAAGTGACTTGCCCATGGCTATAAGGCCATTAAAGGTGGTAGAACCAGGATATCAACCCCATCAGTCTCCTGGACCCTCAAGGTTTTTTTGTGTTTTTGGTTTTTTTTTTAATATTTTATTTATTTATTTGAGAGTGAGAGTATGAGTGAGAAGAAGGTCAGAGAGAGAAGCAGACTCCCCGTGGAGCTGGGAGACCGATGTGGGACTTGATCCCGGGACTCCAGGATCATGACCTAAGCTGAAGGCAGTCGCTTAACCAACTGAGCCACCCAGGCGCTCCCAGGACCCTCAAGTTTAAGTCTACTCTGTACTAATTATAAAGTTATCTGGTCTTGAGAAAAAAATTGGTATTTCTTTGCCTCATGAAATATAGTTGATCCTTGAACATCATGGGACTTGGGGCCACAGCTGAAAATCCACATTTAACATTTGTCTCCCCCAGAACGTAACTACTAATAGCCCACTGATGACCAGAAGCCCTACCGATAACATCAGTAGTTGATTAACATATCCTTGTATGTTCCATGTATTATATACCGTATTCTTACACTACAGCAAGCTGAAGAAAAGAAACATTATTAGAAAATCCTAAGTACTATACTGTCAAACACCCAAGTGTAAGTGGACCCACACAGTTCAAGCCCATGTTGTTCGAGGGTGAACTACATTTCCAAGTTTGAGACTTTGTGGGATAGGAAAGTTCGACCCTTAGTCTTACCAAGGTCGTTGTGTTCCACCATGCAGAAACATCCAGAAATAGTTTACATATCAGTATGACTCTCGTATTGTGCAATTTGCAGCTCCTCTCTTATACATCCCTTCTCTCTCTCTTTCTCATTCGTTCACTCATCCATTCATTCCATTCACGCCTACCATAGGCCCGGAGCCAAATGCCTTTTTGAGCAGGAACAGGAACAAGGCATCTAACTTTACCAGTCCAGAATCAAGGCTCAGGTGATACCATTGCTAAAATTTCAGGAGGATCCTTAGAAACAAAGACTGAGTTAGCAAGTATTCTACACACTGCTCTTAAATGACATAATCTGAACACAAACATTGTTTTAGCTTTGGTAACTCATCTTGGTACTAATAATCCCGAACTTAGGACACAGCGACGCCCAATGCTGATAAAAGAGGTGAGATTCCACAGCTTGGTCTTCTTTAAGTCTTTGAGATCAGCCAGCTTCCTAGGTGAGGAGAGTTTTTTTGGGGTGAAGTGTTTGAATGCGAAAGAAGTTTGCGTCAGAATATGAAGTGGTTTCCCTCTTACAAAAGGATACAACGACCCTGAACTCTGGGTGAGTAAATCATGGCATTTTAATATTCAAACAGTAGCCTCAAATTGCTCGGAAGCATTTATTGAGGACTTCTTGGGTGGTGTTATTTAAATGTTCTTATGCAAGCCTCTTTGAGAACCTGCTGATTTCAGAGACACTGAATCACTATATTTGGCTCTTATATAATTAAACATAAAGAATATTATCCATATGCACAGTGTTTAGAGGAAATTATAAACTCAACCATACTATGAGCTACCTCCAATTTTACCAAAGCATACTCGCCAACATTTACATTCAAGTTTAAGATTTGATTGGTACTAATGCTATTCACTTTTATCACTTGAGGAAGGTTGATTTGCATAAAACATAAAATGAAGATGGTGCATTCAAGTTAAGATGTGAAAACTACCTGCCCCCAGAAGTATTCATTTTTAATTGAAATTCTCCCTTAGGTTTTCTGACCAGTATCCCAGAGTTTATTGGTTCCTAAAGGAAGGTGGGTGTAGCCTCCTCAGGGGGATTTTCAGAATGGGCCTAATTGCCCCAATGGCTGGCATTAAGTACATAGAGACCAGGGATATTAATAGCCTGCAATGTGCCAAAAGAAGGATCATCCCCACTCTCAGTCCCACCAGTGGTAAACACCCCACCAGTGAGCAACACTGGAAGGCCCCAACTAGGCCCTATCACGTAGGATGATAGAGCACATATACTAAACCCCTTCACCCAGACACGGCCATCACGCTACGACAATGAAAGAGGATCACATCTCCCAAGAGTTAGGTTTGGAAGAAGTGTGAAACACCAAGGGATTATTTTAAATGCAACACTATTATCACTCTTTTTATTTGATTCTTCAGGAAAATGTTGAAGACGGCCGAGCGAGTATCTATCAATCTGTCATCACCAACACGAGCAAAGAAATGTCCTGTTTCAGTGACTTTCCAATGCCTGAAGACTTTCCAAACTTCCTGCACCACTCTAAGCTCCTGGAATACTTCAGGATTTTTGCCAGAAAGTTTGATCTTCTAAAATATATTCAGTTCCAGGTATTGTATTTTGGAGGGCATGGTTTTCTCTACATGGGTTCAGCTCACATGTAAACAAAGAAGTTACTCTCTAGTAATGAAAGAAATTGTGAAGAAAACAAAGTATTCCAATCCAATTTCTTGCTGGAGGATAAGAGCAGAATAGAAGACCTAGAAGGTAGTGATATTATAGATGACACACACACTTTAGCAGAAGAGAAAGATCACCTGTTAATACTAAGGGCTGGACTAATGATGATATTGATGATGAAACTGCAGTTAAGCTAATGTCTGTAACCACTGCGAGCTCCTAGCCTCGTTTCCCTTGAAAGAACAGAAGGAATTTAGAAGTGGAATTTAGAAGTGGAATTTCTTTAGAAGTGGAATTTCTAAGAAAAAAATGTACTAAATGAGCTCACAGTTCCCCAATCATTTCATATGCCTGTAGAAACTATTTTTGGTATTGGGGGGAGTGGCATGGTGCATTCTCTAGCAACAGAAGGACGGCTGGATCATTTTGCATTAGAACTAGCTTTCCTCTGCTCCCTCAAAAACAAATAATCAACAAGAAGAAAACAATATTCTCACTAAGCATGCTGAATTTTTATCAATAACCTACACTTCAAACACTAGTAATTGTGCTTAGTAAATAAAATTAAATTATATCTGAATAAATGTTAGTGAGCTAATTTTTTTATTTTCTTTTTTTAATTTAAATTCAATTTAGTTCAGGGGTAGAATTCAGTGATTCATCAGTTGCATATACACCCAGGGCTCATTACATCATGTGTCCTCCTGAATGCCCATCACCCAGTTACCCCATGCCTCCACCCCCTCCCAGCAACCCTCAGTCTGTTCCCTATGGTTAAGAGTCTCTTATGGTTTGCCTCCCCCCTGTTTCTATCTTATTTCGTTTTTCCTTCCCTTCCTCGATGTTCATCTGTTTTGTTTCTTAAATTCCACATATGAATGAAATCATATGGTATTTGTCTTTCTCTGACATTAATTTCACTCAGCATAATACCCTCTAGTTCCAGCCACATCACAGCAAATGGCAAGATTTCATTCTTTTTGATGGCTGAGTAATATTCCATTGTACATACATAACTGCGTCTTCTTTATCCATCCATCTGTGGATGGACATCTGGGCTCCTTCTATAGTTTGGCTATTGTGGACATCACTGCTATAAGCATTGGGGCACACGTGCCCCCTCGGATCACTATGTTTGTATCCTTTAGGTAAATACCCAGTAGTGCGATGGCTGGGTCGTAGGGTAGCTCTATTTTCAACTTTTTGAGGAACCTCCATGCTGTTTTCCAGAGGGGCTGCACCAGCTTGCATTCCCACCAACAGTGTTGGAGGGTTCCCCTTTCTCCGCATCCTCGCCAGCATCTGTCGTTTCCTGACTGGTTAATTTTAGCCATTCTGACTCCTGTCTCTCATTGTGGTTTTGATTTGTATTTCCCTGATGCTGAGTGATGTGGAGCATTTTTTCATGTGTCTTCTTGGAGAAATGTCTGTTCAAGTCATTTCTTGACTGGGGTTTTTGGCTTTTGCTGTTGAGTTTCATAAGTTTTTTATAGATGTTGGATACTAGCTCTTTATCTGACTGTCATTTGCAAATATCTTCTCTCATTCTATTGGATGCCTTTTAGTTTTGTTGATTGTTTCCTTTGTTGCACAAAAGCTTTTTATCCTGATGAAGTCCTAATAGTTCATTTTTGTTTTTGTTTCCCTTGCCTCTGCCTGTGTTCTCCTCTAGGATTTTGATGGATTCCTGTCTCAAATTTAGGTCTATCAGTGAACTAATTTTTTTGTGACACTTCTCATTTCCTCAGTAATTTCAGTTTTGTTCCAGGAGTGTATTATATTAATTTATAATAGCTGATTGTGGTGGAAATCTACATTTGTAAATGCCATTAAAATGTATCTAAGGTACTACATTAGAAAACTATTACTCATTTCCGGGTGGAGCCATCCTATGAATAACAGATTTTTTTAATGCCAGAAGCTTTTATAGGTCTTTGTCCATATGACTATTAATTTACTTAACAGATATTTTGCCCTCTTATGGTATGTACTTTTTATTATCTGCTCTTTGAAAGATCAGGTTAAAGTTGCAAGAAAGCTATTTTTCTTATTTATTATATTACCGCTGTTGTGTTTCCTGGAGCTTAGAGAGGGGTTAGGGACACTCATTTCCATTATTGGTCTCTGAGTTGGTGTAAGCCACGAGATGTTAGGCTATAAAAGGCTCTGTTGAATTTCTGATAAATTCCTGAGTGAATACTGAAGGTGCTGGTTCTCACACCACATTTTGAATAGCAATAATTCACAGTACTTTAACCAATCTATTACCCTAAACTGCAAATCTGAAATATATAATGTCAGCCAAATATGCCTGGACATTTTATAGTCCTTTGCAAGCTTTATGCTAATAATCTCTCCATATATTTTTTTCAATTGAAACAGCTTCAAACATTGCCAACCCAGCATTTTTTTAAATATCTGAAAATTTGAAAAGCATGTACATGAGACTCAAATTCTTACAACCAAGAGAAGCGTGCCATTATTCCAGCACTGAGAAAAACTACTTCCGGCTGACATTGTTTCTTACACATCAAAGATGTACTAAGGAGGGCACGGATTGCATGGAGCACTGGGTGTGGTGCATAAACAACAATCTTGGAACACTGAAAACATAAAATTAAATTTTAAAAAAAAAGATGTAACACCTTTATGGATACTTTTAAAAAATTCATAGACTTCCAGACAGTGTGAGCTACATTAAAAAAATTAATGAGCATAAATTATTTCATCCAAATGAGATCATGAACTATATTGCTAACATGATGTACCCTGTTTGAAAAATAATAATGGGAACAATTACGATTCAAGGGATGCTCACTGTGCCAGACACGATGCCAAGTGCTTTGCCTGAAATATCTTTCTAACACAGTCTTCGCAGAGGCGGACACATAAAAGATTCTTAATAAATACTGACCATGTGATCATTTGAATGATGGACATGCGTTCTGTATCTTGGCCAGACTTTGTGTTTCTTCTGTCTCTCTCTCAAGTCTGTTATTCAGTCCTTAGCAGACTGGTTCCCATGGCTGAGTCTTGCACAAAGTACCATAGCCTTGGTAGCTCCCTGCCAAAGAAGAATGAGGCGGGGACACTTAGCAGTCCTTGTCTTAAGTGGCTTGAACTGGATTCAAATGGAACCTACCTGGAGTCACACATTGCACACCACTCATTCCCACTCCCAGGATACTCAGTGAGGCCCCTGTTAGGCCAGAGTAATGTTCAATGATGGCTTCTCTGTGTTCATTCGAGACAACGGTCCTCAGTGTGAAAAAACAGCCGGATTTCTCATCCTCGGGCCAATGGGAGGTTGTTACCGAGTTCAACAGCAAGAAGCAAAGCGCTGTCTTTGACGCAGTTATGGTCTGCAGCGGCCATCACATCCTCCCTCACATGCCGCTGGAATCATTTCCAGGTGAGGCCTGCAAGAACTCCCAGCTTTTCAGAGTGGGTGTTGTTGGGGAGGAAGGATTTTCCTTTACCTTTCAACATTCTTTGGCCTTAGTCTAAGAGTTAAATTGACATGAGACGGATTAGTAGGAAAAAATAAAATGCAACTATGCATGTAGAGATTCCATAAGAATATGAGGCCCACAGGCAGTTGGGCAGTTGCTGTTTATGTGCCATTCTGAGCTATAAAGAAGGATGTAGGGGCTGGGGACCACAAAGGGAAAGATGGAGAAGGATAAGTGTTTGGTAAACTAATGTTTGCTGGACCACTCAGAAACAGTGGGACACAGAGAGCAATTTCAACAAACAGACTGCTATGTTCCTCCCTGTCTACCTCACCCAGTTCATATTAACTGTAGTTATCCAGGGTGACAGCCCCCTTCCTGGAGCAGGTCCTCCATCTAAATTTTTTTAGGCAGTTAGTGGGGAAAGTTAGAGGCTTTTCTAAGCCTTCTGTTTCTTAAAAATTGTTAGCCTAAAATTATCCACATGCCAAGGAGACACACTCTGAGGTGAGAAATTTTACAACCCTACAGTGTCCAGGTATTTTATATGGAGGTTGGACTGACAGGCAGAATTAGCTACTGCAACTGGGCATAATACTAAGATCTGGATAGAGCTAGAAAGATGAAAGTCTCCACATACCGTTTTTCGGTCTTCATGACACAGGGACTTCAGTAACTTCCTCCAAAGTCCCCAGAATCTCAGAGAATTGTCACCCAAATCAGTTCTCTGTTGGAGAGGCCCTTATCGCCATGTGCCTACCTCGGCCTTTATCTATCCTACCAAACACTGTGACTTATGTCCTTGGAGAATTTTCCTCAGAGTCTTACCTTCAGACAGGTTATTGAGGAGATTCTTTGGGAATGAGTACTCCTACAGGACAGTGATGGGTGCACAGAGAGTGACGGAGAAGAGCACAAACAAGGGCACCCTGCAGCCATCTGTCCTGGTACCTCCCAGGCCTTCTCTCAGAAAGTGTACTTCCCTCTGCAGGCCCTCAAGGAAACAGCTAATACAGTGGTGCACAGTCCAGGTCTCACATTCAAACCCTCCATGAACCTTCTAACATCCTTAGGACCTCCAATGTTCAATTAGTATAGTGTAGGCTTAAATCAATTAAGAGTTACTCAAGTGATTTTAATATGCAGCCAGGCAAGGGCCAGTTGGAAGACAATTGGTTAAGCCTCTGACTCTTGGTTTCAGCTCAGGTCATGAGACTGAACCACCCCCTCCCCACCCCCAGCTCCTTGCTGGGGCTCCACACTTAGTGCAGAGCTTAACTGAGAATCTGGCTCCCTCTCCCTCTGCCCTTCTCCCAAGTTCCATACCCACTTGTGCTCTCTCTCAGATAAAAAGCTCTTTTAAAAAAGATGCAGCCAGGTGTGAACTCTTCTACCCTAAAGCACTGGTTCTCAAAGAAGAATCACCTGAAGGGTTTTCAAAAACATCTTGGAAGGCCCCACCTTGGGCATTTCCAACTCAGTAGATATGGCATCGTGCAGCTGAGAATTTGCATTTCTAACAAGTTCCCAGGTTCCAGCTAATAATGCTGGTCAAGGACCATACTATGAGAACTAATGATCCAAAGGTTCTTTCAAGAAACCCACCATAAAAGACAAATATTTAACAAAGTCATATTTTTCTGGGAAATCTACAGAGAGGCTTGTCTTCAAAATGGCGTATCCAGTAAGTTACCGACTCATCCTGCAATGTGGAAACCATCCTTCCACTTTCTATGTGCCTGGTTTTAGTTTATTTTAGTTTTTGTTTGCTTTTGCAAAATGAGAATGATAAATACTATTCTAATTATTATGCAAGTACCATAATAGCATTTCATAATAAGTTCAAAAACATTTAAAAGAATACATGTGCTATGTGATATTAAAGTACTACTGTAAAGTCCGAAATGAGATAATAGGTAGTCAGGAGTCAGCATCTGACTTGACTCGATTTATCAAAACCGTTTGTTTTATTCTCGAATGAATATGTACCCTGCAGCCCCTGAAATCAGCTCTTTTGGTCCTGTTCCATATGCATACGGGTTCCATATGCTTTCAGTCTGTCAGTTGGCCTTGCCACTGTAACCTCCCTAAGAGGTGAGGAGGCCAAACAAATGATTGACTCCAGAAAAGAAAATCTGACAGTGTACTTTTATTGAAATTGACATAACTCATGGACTTCTCTCTTCTTCCCCCTGAAGGTATTGAGAGGTTCAAAGGCCAGTATTTCCATAGCTACCAATACAAGCACCCAGAGGGACTTGAAGGGAAACGTATCCTGGTGATTGGACTAGGAAACTCAGCCTCAGATATTGCCGTTGAGCTGAGTAAGAAGGCTGCTCAGGTATGATGTTCTTTATTCATCTTGTACCATGGAGGAGAGAAACGAGCAAGGGCATGTTGGAATATCCCCACCACATAACCAAGGTTCCTTTACTCATTGAGTGGTTGGTTGGTTGGTTGGTTGGTTACTACAATGTGGTATCATAAAAAATCTTGAAGTCAGGAAGCCAAGGTTTACCTCCTAGTCCTGCCACTAGTCAGCCACGCTAACCCAGAGCAAGTGTTTTACTTCTCTGAGCCATACATGTGATATAGTATCTACACAGTAGATCCCTCCCAAAAGGGACAATACCCTAATTTAAACAGCATTCCTGTTTGCTTACCAGGTGTTCATCAGCACCAGACACGGTTCCTGGGTCATGAGTCGTATCTCTGAAGACGGCTACCCCTGGGACATGGTGTTCCACACCCGGTTTAGGTCCATGCTCCGAAATGTCCTGCCACAAATAATTCGAAAATGGATGATGGAACAGCAGATGAATCACTGGTTCAACCATGAAAATTATGGCCTTGAGCCTCAAAACAAGTAGAGTTATTTTGCTTTTTTATGGTATACTCCGTGGTAAGCAAGGTTGTCAGAGGTGTCTCTTTATAAAGAGTCCAGTTGCTAATGTGGTATTGCAAATCAGAACTTAACAGTATGAGTATCATAGACATCCTGGAATTTGAATTCCAAATTCGTTCTGTATACCTTTTAAAAAGTTAGTACTTAAGAAGTTGGAGCAGAAATATTAGGAACTTTTTTTATGGCTGAGTAATATGCCATTGTGTATCCATTCATCTATCAATGGACAATTAGGTTGCTTCCATACTTTGGCTATTGTAAATAATGCTGCAATGAACATGGGGGTGCACATGTCTTTTCAAATTAGTGTTTTCATTTTCTTTGGGTAAATACCCAAAAGTAGAACTAATGGGTCATATAATTCTATTTTTCTAAGTTTTTTTTAAAGATTTTTTTTATTTATTTGACAGACAGAGATCACAGGTAGGCAGAGAGGCAGGCAGAGAGAGAGAGGAGGAAGCAGGCTCCCCACTGAGCAGAGAGTCCAATATGGGGCTCGATCCCAGAACCCTGAGATCATGACCTGAGCCAAAGGCAGAAGCTTTAACCCACTGAGCCACCCAGGCACCCCCCCCTTTTTTTTTAAGTTTTTTTTTCCCCATGTAATTCTATTTTTAACTTTTTGAGTAACCTACACTGTTTCCCACAGTTTCTACACCAATTTGCATTCCCATCAACAGTGCATTTAGGGTTTCTTTTTCTCCACATCTGCATCAATAATTGTTATTCCTTTTTTTTAAGATTTTATTTATTTATTTGACAGACAGAGATCACAAGTAGGCAGAGAGGCAGGCAGAGAGGGGGTGGGGAAGCAGCCTCCCTGCTGAGCAGAGAGCCCAATGCGGTGCTCAATCCCAGGACCCTGGGATCATGACCTGAGCCGAAGGCAGAGGCTTTAACCCACTGAGCCACCCAGGCGCCCCAATAATTGTTATTTCTTATGTTTTTAATTTTAGCCATTCTGACATATAAACTGATA
Organism: Taxidea taxus jeffersonii; assembly: GCA_003697995.1. NCBI lineage: Eukaryota > Metazoa > Chordata > Mammalia > Carnivora > Mustelidae > Taxidea > Taxidea taxus. Next base: position 82,048 of record ML103991.1, read on the forward strand.
TCTCATTGTGGTTTTAATTTGTCTTTCTCTGATGATGAGTGATGTTAGCATCTTTTCATGTGTCTGTTGGCCATCTATAAGTCTTTGGAAAACATCTGTTCAGGTCTTCTGCCCATTTTTAATTAGATTACTCAATCATAAAAAGAATGAAACCTTGCCATTTGCAACAACATGGATGGACCCAGAGAGTATAAGGCTACGTGAAATAAGTCAGTCAGAGAAGGAAATATACCATACAACTTGACTCATGTGTGGAACTTAAGACACAAAAGAAACAAACAAAAAAAAGACCCAGACTCTTGAATACAGAGAATAAACTGGTAGTTGCCAGAGAGGAGATGAGTGGGGGGAGGGATGTAATAGACAAAAGGAATTAAGAGTACATTTATCTTGATGAGCACTGAGAAATGTATAGAACTCTTGAATCATTATATTGTACATCTGAAACTAATATAACACTATATGTTAATTATACATGAATAAAAAAATAAATTTTAAAAAGAAAAAAATATTATGAGCTGCTCTAAAAAGCAGAACTAGGATCACGGGCAGAATGTCTTAACTCCCAAAGCTGTCCAACATTGGAAAAGGCTGCTTTAAGAGATTGCAGCCTTCCTTTCAGAGAGGTGTGGTGGGAAATGTGTCCCAAATTCTCCATGTGATACCTCATGCTCTGCTAATTCTGTACACCATAAGGGCTCTTCCCGTGAGCAGCTTTTGAGAACATACTCACTATCTCTTTGCCAAGAAATAAATCTCTACTGAGCTCAAAGTTATATATCACAGATCTTATAAACACAAGTAAACAGTATGAATGTTTATTTTTCTTTAGTCGATAACAGGCTCTTTCCCTTTTAAAAAAATACAAAAACAGAAGAACTTTGGAATCTTTCAACAAATGCCATGTGACTGCTCAGTTCTGAGATCTGATACATGTAGCATGTATTATCTTACTTTTTTAAAAAATGGTTCTCAAATCTATGAAAAGGGGAATTCCAGAAATATAACCAGACTTTGCTCTATCACACATGCAGAGACTCCATGGATATTTGGGATCAACAAACATCCCAAACTTAATTTCATACATTAGTTTTTATGCTGATCCCTTAATAAAAGTTTCAAAACTAATGGGGATTTAACAAAATTTTCCTTTCTTACTTATGATCAGATGGAGATTAAGTAGAACAGCATGATAATTAAAACAACAGTGGAAACGTCGATGGGGTAACAATGACTGGAATGACCGACCATAGCCACTGGTATTTTGCTTAAGCCCTTGGGGTTGCCTCCTTTTTGAAATGTCTTTTATCCACACGACCTACGTGTTTTCTCTTCTTTGTTGAAGGGAGAGGTGTGTGACATGAGAATCAAGTCAGATAGTAAGGTTTGAGGTAGGTCAACTAGTCAAGTTAGAAAGTTTTACGGATAGTTGAGAAATCTCTTTATTTGAAGAGCCAACCCCATAAAGTATCAAGAGAGTTTCAAGACTCACCCAACATCATTAAATGTTCTTTCTAAGTGTTTTCTTCTTCCTGTTTCAGATATCTTATGAAAGAACCTGTACTAAATGATGATCTTCCAAGTCGTATACTCTATGGAGCCATCAAGGTGAAACCAACAGTGAAAGAGCTCACGGAAACTTCTGCCATCTTTGAAGATGGAACAGTGGAGGAGAAGATTGATGTCATTGTCTTTGCAACAGGATATACTTTCTCTTTTCCATTCCTTGAAGAGTCACTTGTGAAAGTAGAGGATAAGATGGTGTCGCTGTATAAATACATGTTCCCTCCTCACCTGGAGAAGTCAACTCTGGCATGCATTGGTCTCATCCAACCTCTAGGTTCCATTTTCCCAACTGTCGAACTTCAAGCTCGTTGGGCAACCAGGGTTTTCAAAGGTATGCAAGTAGCAAAGTGAAGGGCTGAGGGTTTTATCTCTGATGGAGTTTGCTCAATAACAGGTTTAGCTAAGGAGGCTGCCAGGAAGAAGATGGCCAAAATTAGGCAACTCTCGTGAGATTAATGTCCTAAAAAGTTAGTGGAGAATTTGCAAAATAACAAATACAGAGATAAAATAATAATAATAATAGTAGTAAAAATAATAATAAATAACTGTAATAATCCCTTTAAAATATCAGAAAGTTCAGAGAATTTCAATTTTCATAAAGCTAAGAACATATTATCCTTTCCTGGAATCATTAAAGAATAGTTGAGAAGGAAAGGATCTCTGACTCCTGACTTCACCTATATGATATTTATAATTTCCTCTGAATATGGGCAAATCTAGAGACCCAGGGCCTCTACATTCACTCCAAATTAACTCTCAATATGTTAAGAAGCTCAACCTCACAGATCCTTACAAATTTATAAAGTTTTTGAAAGGGTTGGTCTAAGGATCTGTATAGCACTTTGCATTCCTCAGGAGGCCTTTATCTCCCTGTCCCCAGGGTTCAATTGAGCTCAACCAAAACTCACTGAATACTTAGCCTTGTGCTGGAGCCTGGTGGGACAGACAGCAATACTAATAGATCATTTCCACATACTAAGATAAATGCTTTGGTAGAGGGATGCATGGAGTGCATAGAAAGAAGGAAAAGGGTGCTTTGCAGCATGTTGGGATAAATGAGGGTATGTGGCCGAGAAAAACTTGCTAGATGGTCAAGTTTCTCAGATGCAGAAGAGAGAATCTCTTGAGCCAAAGCATAGAGGCATGATGGATATGGAGAATTACAAGCTATTTGACATTCCCAGAACATAACATGCAAGGCAGAGAGGGATGAGAGATTTTTAAAGAATAATCTTTCAGGAGAAGGGCCAGGACACAGAAGCCTTGTGAGGTATGCTAAAAGGCCTACAATATAAAATGTAGATCAGTTCTTTCCAAATCTGGCCATACATAAAAATCATCTGGATCCTAAGAGACCCTGATTAAGTCTGACCTGAGGACCTAAAATCTCCATTTCAGAAAGCTCTTCAGCCAGAGAACCCAATGAAAGGTTATAAGCAAGGAATAAACATTACCAGGCTTACATTTTCAATAGATTATTTCAGCACTGGTGTGGAAGACAGGTTTGAAATGAGAAAAAGAGTGGGGTCTCTGAGACCAGTGAGAAGCCCTGCAAGTCTCGGCTGAAATATAATGTAGCTGAGCCTGGCAGAAAGGCAAAGTGGAGAAGACGATAGAAATGTGAGAAACGGGGATAAAATCCACAGGGCATGATGATCAGCTGAATGTAGAAAATGAGAGAGAGAGAGAATGGAATCACAGATGACTTGCGAATCTCTGGCCACGGGAACTGGGTGGACAGCAGAGCCAGGAATAAAGAGAGGACATGTGGAGGAAGATACAAGTCTGACCAGGAGAGCTTCAGTGAAGCTCAGTTTTGGACTCACTGACTCTGGTATGTCTCTGATGACTAACTACATCCAGGGGAGACTGACCATTTCACCGTGTCTGAGAACACCCATAGACAGGGATGGAATCACAAGCACACAGTGATAACTCCTGCATCAATCTACCTTCTCTGCCCCCACTGCTTGACGTCACTCCCACCAGGTTTACTTCAACAGCCTCTCAACTGGTCTTGCTACCTTTAGACTCACTTTCCTAGAGCCCATTTCCCAAAATTCACCAGCTAGAAGGATCTTTCTAAAAGGAAAATCTGATCTTGTCACCACCTACAGAAAACCCTTCCATGGTTTCCCATCGCCTTCAAAAGAGCTCAACCCACCTGGCATGATTTCTGGCTCTTCAGGCTCACCTTCCTTCTCTAGCCTCTTCCCTTATGCACTCCACCTCAGAGGTCTCTCACTGTAACCTGGGCTCCCCTTAACGGCAGACCACGCAGAACTCATCCCACCCTGGAGTTCGGCAACCAAACTCCTTGATTGGCATAAGATGGGTAAATGGCCAAGTTTAATGGTAGGAATCAACTACTAGAAAAAGCAATGATATTGAATCAAACCCACCACTCAAACCAGCCTTTTATTTCTAGGTTTGTGTACCTTGCCCTCAGAGAGGATTATGATGGCGGACATTATCCAGAGGAATGAAAAAAGAATCGATCTGTAAGAATTGTTTTTTTAATTCCTTACATAAAGCAATGTTTCTCAGGGTGACCTAACTACCCACAAGAACCACCTACCTGTTTCTTAAAAACGCAAATTCCTGGGTCACAACCCAAACCAACTGAATTGGAACCTCAGGATGAAACTGGAAATTTGCATTTTTAGTTCTCCCCAGGTGATTCTTATACATACTAGTTCAAGAACAAACTCCAGGGACGCCTGGGTGGCTCAGTTGGTTAAGCGGCTGCCTTCGGCTCAGGTCATGATCCCAGTGTCCTGGGATCGAGTCCCGCATCGGGCTCCTTGCTCGGTGGGGAGCCTGCTTATCCCTCTGCCTCTGCCTGCCTCTCTGTCTCACTCTCTCTCTCTCTGATAAATAAAAATAAAATCTTTAAAAAAAAAAAGAACCAACTCCAGGGGCACCTGGGTGGCTCAGTGGGTTAAGCCGCTGCCTTCGCTCAGGTCATGATCTCAGGGTCCTGGGATTGAGTCCCACATTGGGCTCTCTGCTCGGCGGGGAGCCTGCTCCCCCCACCCCACTCTCTCTGCCTGCCTCTCTGCGTACTTATGATCTCTCTGTCAAATAAATAAATAAAATCTTTAAAAAAAAAAAAAAAGAATCAACTCCACAGGGCACCTGGGTGGCTTAGTCAGTTAAGCATCGGCCTTCCGCTCAGGTCATGGTCCCCACCTTGGGCTCCCTGCTCAATGGGGAGTCTGCTTCTCCCTCTCCCTCTTCCTCTACCCCTCCCCATGCTCCTGCTCTCTCTCATCTTCTCTTTCAAATAAATAAATAAATAAAATCTTTAAAAAATAAAAAAGAAGGACCAACTACATAAAGATAGAAATTTTACCAAATCAGGACATTTTTCCTGGACTTGTTTTATTTCAGTTTTGTATGATGTCCACATTAGATTCTGTGGTGAGAGAAGACATGGGATGAGAGCAGCAGTGATAACAGTGGCCATGTGTCTCTGAAAAGCTAGCTGGGGGATGTCCCATCAAAGTAAACCAGAAGGAGTTGGTGAGAAGCCAAAGTAGATGCATGCTCTATGATAGGGTAAAACGGGGTCCACCGGTGACCAAGCACCCTTGGAGAGTAGACTCGGGAGCCTGAAATCACACGCACGGGTTATCTCGTCAAATTCCAATTACTCTAACATCTATTGAGTACCTGTTTTATGCCAGCCAGAGTGCCAACTATTTAATAATTTAACATGCACATATTAAGCGTCTCCTCTGTGCAAGACCCTGAGCAAGGCTTTTATACGCGCTAGCGCCCGAATCTTTGCAGCCATCCTGGCTAACGTGCCTTTGCCGGGAGAACTGAAGCCGCCTGCGAAATCCAAACAGCAATCGTGGTTATAAGTCTTGTCCCATTCCTCAGACCTCCGTGACCTCACAGCCTTGATTTTACAGCCTACTGTCAATGTGAGATGGGCCTTCGGCTGGGTAAGTTCGTGCCCTCCACCAGAGTCATCCAAACCTCCTTCGCCCCCTCAGTCGTCCCGCCACTCTCCAAGTGCGGTCAGACACCTCCTGTTCTTCTGCGAACGTTTTCGTGAATCCGCCGTTTTTTCCTTTTTCCATTAAGGTTTGGAAAGAGCCAGAGCCAGACACTGCAGACCAATTACGTGGACTACTTGGATGAGCTCGCCTCCGAGATAGGTGCGAAGCCAGACATCCTGTCTCTCCTGCTGAAGGACCCCAGACTGGCTGTGAAGCTCTACTTTGGACCCTGCAACTCCTACCAGTACCGCCTCACTGGGCCCAGGCCGTGGCAGGGAGCCAAGACTGCCATCCTCAGCCAGAAACACCGGATACTGAAGCCCTTGAAGACTCGGGCAGCAAAGGCTTCTCCGGATGTCTCGGTTTCCTTCCTGCTGAAGACCCTGGGGCTTCTTGCTGTTGTCGTGGCCTTCGTTTTCAGCTTCAGTGGCTCTAATCTGTCAGCGTAAGGCTTTTGTCTTTACTGTCAGCCAGTTCCTGTTTAAAAAAAAAAAGACTAAAAGGAAAAATGGGAAATCTAATGGATTCTGTATTTCAGAGTTGGGAGAACAGAGAGAAGTGGTTGTAAAGAATTAGCAGAATTCGGTCCACGGAGAACACCAAAATGGTGTCATAAAATTTCTTTGCTACTCCACCCTTCCTTCAAGTTCATCGGATTCTCCAAAAGGACAGTTAATGGCACTGGCTAAATAGTGCTGCCAGCCCCAAAGAAGGGGCTTATGTGGAAAAAATAGGACTACGTAGAAGGAAAAGCAAGCCCCATGGTTTAAAACATTGGAAAATTTCAATGGTGGGTAAATATTTAAACTCCTGCACGAATGTTCCTGATAGTCTCTTACCCAGACTGTATCTGGTAACAAAGTTCGCAGGTGTCAGGTCACGCTCCATTGCTTAGCAGGGAAACGCTCAAAAATCCTGGAGGGGAAAAGGAGAGGCTAGAGTCAGAAAGCCACGGCGGTCATCACACTGGCTCCTTGGTGGGTATGAAGGAGGGCACGTGCTGCATGGAGCCCTGGGTGTTGGACGCAGTGAATCTTGGAACACGGCGAGAAAAGAAAAAAGAAAGAAAGAAAAGCCAGTAGGCACATTTCTTATATTTTGACAGAAGCACCGCTGTAAAAATAAAAATAAAGCTGCGGTAGGAGTTACAGACACATTCAGTACTTAACAGACCAGACGTTGTGCTCAGGGTACACCGCATGTACTAGCGTCCTTTAAATCTCACAATAGTTCTGTGACGTGGATGCAGCTGTTCTACCCATTTTACAGTTGATGAACCGAGTCTCAGAGCAGTTGGGTAACATCCCCAAGACCACACAGCTGGTCTTATGGTAGAGCCAGGACTGGAACCCAGTTTTGCTTGATTCTGGGACTGTGGATCATAACCTTTCCCTAGAATATACTTATTTACAAAACCCCTATTGCTGATAAAGTACTTATTAACAGTTTATTTTATTTACAATCATATATATGTTGCTTCTGGAGGAACTTAACACAGATAACACCACTCTTCTTGCAAATATGATCAATTATTTTTTTACATAATATTTGGTTTGTAGTCTGGCTAGATTTAAGAAGCATGTGAAGGCATTTACAATGAAAGACACCTATACAAGAATATTTAAGGTAATATTTTGAAATTCGAAAACATTTTTTCATTTGAAAAATTGACATGATTTTTCATTTCAGTTTCATGAAATGAAAAAATGTGAAAAATTTCTCATTTTTTCATTTGAAAAAACAAGGGTTAGGGAAGAAGTATGTGTCCCACATAGATGAAAAGTATTACAATGATTGAGCTTTTTATTCACCTCTAACCTTGTAGGTAAACAAGGCCAAAGGTAAAACGATATGCAATCTTGTCATTTGATGAAAGGAAGCGTACCAGTTTTGTTAGGAGACACATTTTCTTGGAACTGAAATCTAAAACAGATACAAGCAATTCCATGTCAACAGACCTTAAGCAACAGAATAAACATCTGGTTTAGTAACCCCTACAGCCGTTCTCTCCCTGAACTGTGCTTTGGGAGATAAGCTCTGCCCTAAGCCCCGACCAAGGCCTTTTGAAGAGGGAAAAGGTCAGAGATTAAAGATTTAGGCAAATTTCTCGTCTTACTCTTCCAAAGTCTGTGTGGACACTGCTCTTCACTTTGGCCTGGATTTGTCCCTGAAGTGCCCACAGCAATGTAATGGCAATCTCTTGTCAGTGGAAGCTTTATTTCTTCCAATTCCATCGAAACACCAGCATTAAATGCAACATATTTTTTCATTGTTCCTATGAGTGGTTTCCCTTGGAAAAAAATTACAGGCGATGTATATACTTCTTGATTGAAAACCTGATTTAGTAATTATTAAAGATTATTTGCAAGCCACGTTATTATTATTAATAGTAGAACATATCAAGCCTGTATGGCAAGACTAGGTGACTATTGCCTGTGGGTTAAAGGCAGTGCACGACCCATTTCCGTAAATAACGTTTCCTTGGAACACAGCCGCGACATACATCCCTGGTCTGTGGATGCTTGCAAGCTATAATGGCAGAGCTGAGTGGTTGCAACAGAAACAGTATGACTCACAAAGCCTAAAAGATTTACTATCTGGGGGCGCCTGGGGGGCTCAGTGGGTTAAGCCTCTGCCTTTGGCTCAGGTCATGATCCCAGGGTCCTGGGATCGAGGCCCACATCGGGCTCTCTGCTCAGCAGGGAACCTGCTTCCCCTTCTCTCTCTGCCTGCCTCTTTGCCTACTTGTGATCTCTATCTCTGTCAAATAAATAAATAAAATCTTTTTTAAAAATTGTAAAAAAAAAGATTTACTATCTGGCCCTTCGCGGAGAAGGTCTGCCAGTCCCTGCTTTGTAATATCCAAAGCATTGTCCTAATTCTTTTCCTTAACTTGCCTCCTTCATCATTACCCCTACCCAGGGAAGTACCACTGGTCATTATCCTACTTCTACAGTGGACTAGACTGGGAACCACACGTCGGGCTGACACTGAATCAGTGGGGGAAGTAACTCCATTAGGACAAAATTATTATTAAATGTATAACCTTGAAAATTTTAGAAAGAGCTTGATGTCTTGAAATCTTTCCAAATATTCTATTATGTTTTAAAAAAAATAAAGAGTTCATTTCCAGAGTCTGAGATTGACTAAGGAGGACTCGCCTGGCTTTATTCTTCTATCTCTGTACACCTGAAGCAGGAAAGTCTCCCGAACAAACCACCTACGATAGTCTGCTGTTCCAAACCATGACCCACAGACTAACTGCATCAAAACATCTCAGGGAGCTTAGAGAAGTGCAGATTTTTAAATACAAATGCAGTAATAACTCAGACCTGCTGAATGAGAGTCTCTGCTAGAATCCTCAGTCTTGCCAAGTTCCCTAGAACATTCCTGTGCACATTCAATTTAAAAACCATCGGTTTGTGGTGTCTCCAAAACAGCTGCTTTCAGAGATCAGTCTTTCCCTCTCCTCGGGGCCAAATTCCCCTTCAGTTCGCCCCGGTGCTTCGCGCTGCAGCTCACTACGTTCTTCTCCTGCAAAGGATGTTATCACCGTCCCCCAGATCTCTCCCTGTGGTGTTCCCTTTACTAACCCGTCCTTTTAACCACCCTTCTCTCTATGATAGCTGCTCCGTTTTTCTTACGAAAACCCAAATATGTCCCATCTGCTCTTTCCAGAAAAATTAAGATATTTCAAAAATAAAACTCTTGGACTGTGACATGTAACAAAATTTCTAATAATGAAGATTTCAAAAGCTTAACACAGAAAGAACCTAGTTTTCATATTACAGTAAGGATGGCAAAGGAAGACCTTCCCTCATCACCGGTGCTTCATCCTGGAAGATGCTGTGCTGCCACACAACCCCCAGTGCAGAGCTGAGATTGGCCATTTCCTGGGGGCAGAATGCATTTACACAGAACGAAACTCACTTTCTTGTCCCGTCTGCCTTATGACCAGGTTATGGATCAGTGAGGCTTAAAAGAAAAAAAAAGTCTCCTGGGATTAGATCCTTGTAATCCAGGACCAATGCCAAAATGAGACTGAACATGGAAAACTTTATTAAGGAATATGCCTATGTGAGAAGAAAATAGGGAAAGTGCAGGAAAAGGCTGGAAGAGTCAGAGAACAAGGCAAGTCTGCCTCTGAGTGAGGGAGAGACAAAACAAGGTTGGAGTAGAAACGTCCTTGACTGCTGTGCCGTCCAAGGAAGATACAGCAGAGCCACTGGGGAGTTCTCAAGCCATCAAAGAAAATGAAAATTAGCCACTCAGGAAACAACAGATGCTGGTGAGGATGCGGAGAAAAGGGAACCTCCTCCACTGTTGGTGGGAATGCAAGCTGGTGCAGCCACTCTGGAAAACAGCATGGAGGTTCCTCAAAAAGTTGAAAATAGAGCTACCCTACGACCCAGCAATTGCACTACTGGGTATTTACCCTAAAGATACAAACATAGTGATCTGAAGAGGCACAGGCACCCAAATGTTCATAGCAGCAATGTCCACAATAGCCAACTATGGAAAGAACCTAGATGTCCACTGACGAGTGAATAAAGAAGATGTGGTATATATACATAATGGAATACTATGCAGCCATCAAAAGAAACAAAATCTTGTCATTGGCAAGGACATAGATGGAACTAGAGGCTATTATGCTAAGTGAAGTAAGTCAATCAGAGAAAAACAATTATCACATGATCTCACTCAATGTGTTATTTAAGAAACAAAACAGAGGATCATGAGGAAGAGAGAAAAAAATAAAACAACATGAAATCAGAGACAGAAACGAACCTTAAGAGACTCTTAATCATAGGAAACAAACTGAGGGTTGCTGAAGGGTGTAGGGTGAGGGGATGGGATAACTGGGTGATGGGCATTAAGGAGGACACATGATGTAATGAGCCCTGGGTTTTATATAAGACCGATGAATCACTGACCTCTACCTCTGAAACTCATAATACACTACATGTCAACTGAATTTCAATAAAAATTAAAAAAAAAAATAAAGTAGCTTGTAGGCTCTTAGTCCAACTATAATTCCATCTCCCATCAATATACATTATTTTAATCTTACTAATAAGATTAAATATGTTTTATATAGTTTAAACGTTTTTGTGTTTTCAAATATTCCACACAAAATCTACCAATATTGATAAAATCACTATAATTTTTCATAAAACAAAGCCATTAACTAAAAAAATCTACTACTGGGGCGCCCGGGTGGCTCAGCGGGTTAAAGCCTCTGCCTTTGGCTCAGGCCGCGATCCGAAGGTCCTGGGATCAGGTCCTGGGATGGAGCCCAGCATTGGGCTCTCTGCTCAGTGGGGAGCCTACTTCCTCCTCTCTCTCTCTCCCTGCTTTTCTGCCTACTTGTGATCTCTCTTTCTGTCAAATAAATAAATAAAATCTTTTAAAAAAATCTACTACTGCTTCCTTAAAAATATACTTCTGAAATAAGGAAAATTGGTTTTAGTCAAAATTTGTAAGTGACTAGCCCTTAAATTGAAACAAACACGAGTTTCTGCCCTTTCTCAAAAAAAAAAGAAAGAAAAGAACATTAATCAATCAATCAATCAATCACCATTGCAAAAGACACCTGTGGAGAAGACTTGTCTAGGTAGGGAGCCTCTTGATACTTTTTTTTAGCAGGGGGGTCGGGGTGATAGGTAGGGACTTGTGGTTGTTTTCACTTTGTTTTTTAGAGAGAGAAAGAAAAAAATTGCACTGGGTAGGTCTAAATTCAACTGGGATTAAAACTAAATAAATTTTTGCTTTCCCCTCTCAGATTCTCTAGCTCTAGCTATGCATCAGAGCAGGGTGGGGGAAGGAAGAGAGGGAGACTTCAGAAGATGATTTAGAAATACAATGAAGGAGCCAGAAAGATCCATGTGGTGCATCCATCAGTAGAAGCAAGGTATGGCACACTAACCACCAATCCCCAAATCTCAAAACCTTGCAATAAGACAAAGATTCTTCCTTTCTCGTGTTATAGATCCACTGGGGGCCAGGCTCTGCTCACCAGGGTCCTTCAGGCATCCGGGCTAATGGAGCAGCCCTGCTGAAAGTAGCTGTGACACAATGAGGACAAACAAAATGCTCTGGGGTCTCATCCTGGCAATTAACCGCAGATTACCTTCGATCCCAGTTCACGGACCATGTTCCCAGCCAAACACTCATAGACAAGAAGTTCAATCCTACCATGCTCCTGGAAGGCAGAAAGTCCAAAATAGTTCCTAAAGACCATTACTGTCTATTGATTTGACTTCCAAGGGTTTAGGTCCACTTCAAAAAGGGGCCTGGATAGCTTTCCCCACCCCACGACCTCAAGGACAGCTGATTTACAGGAAGTGCTAAAAATGGCAGAAAAGGGTGCCACTGAAATAATTACTACAAGTCTCTTGCTAATTATGGAAAATGAGACGATCTGATAAATAATCATGTTTGTGCTCAACCAGTATTTTAAGTCCTTTGTTTCTACTGATGGGAGCAACATGCCTGGTCAAGACCCATGACCTACAAGATGTATGCCAAAAATGCATGCACATATCAAGGTAAGTGCCTGAGTACTGAGGTTCCAGACACTGATTGTGGCCCCGCTCTCACAGGGTCCCCAACTCAATGTAAAAGATATTTTGGTTTTTTAAAAACATGCTTAAACTAACAGTATGGTACTGGCATAAAAACAGACACATAGATCAATGGAACAGAATTGAGAACCCAGAAATAGACCCTCAACTCTATGGTCAACTAATCTTCAACAAAGCAGGAAAGAATGTCCAGTTGGAAAAAAGACAGTCTCTATTGTTGGTGTTGGGAAAATTGGACAGCCACATGCAGAAAAAATGAAATTGGACTATTTCCTTACACCACACACAAAAATAGACTCAAAATGGATGAAGGACCTCAATGTGAGAAAGGAATCCATCAAAATCCTTGAGGAGAACACAAGCAGCAACCTCTTCAACCTCAGCTAGAGCAACTTCTTCCTAGGAACATCGCCAAAGGCAAGGGAAGCAAGGGCAAAAATGAACTATTGGGACTTCATCAAGATCAAAAGCTTTTGCACAGCAAAGGAAACAGTCAACAAAACCAAAAGACAACTGACAGAATGGGAGAAGATATTTGCAAACGACATATCAGATAAAGGGCTAGTATCCAAAATCTATAAAGAGCTTAGCAAACTCAACACCCAAAGAACAAATAATCCAATCAAGAAATGGGCAGAGGACATGAACAGACATTTCTTCAAAGAAGACATCCAGATGGCCAAAAGACACATGAAAAAATGCTCCACATCACTCAGCATCAGGGAAATACAAATCAAAACCACAATGAGATACCACCTCACACCAGTCAGAATGGCTAAAATTAACAAGCCAGGAAATGACAGGTGCTGGCGAGGATGTGGAGAAAGGGGAACCCTCCTACACTGTTGGTGGGAATGCAAGCTGGTGCAACCACTCTGGAAAACAGCATGGAGGTTCCTCAAAAGTTGAAAATAGAGCTACCCTATGACCCATCAATCGCACTACTGGGTATTTACCCTAAAGATACAAATGTAGTGATCCGAAGGGGCACGTGAACCCAAATGTTTATAGCAGCAATGTCCACAATAGCTAAACTATGGAAAGAACCTAGATGTCCATCCATAGATGAATGGATAAAGAAGATGTGGTATATATACACAATGGAATACTATGCAGCCATCAAAAGAAATAAAATCTTGTCATTTATGATGACATGGATGGAACTAGAGGTATTATGCTTAGCTAAATAAGCCAATCGGAGAAAGACGACTATCATATGATCTCCCTGATATGAGGAAGTGGAGATGCAACGTGGGGGGGTTGGGGGGTAGGAAAAGAATAAACGAAACAAGATAGGATCGGGAGGGAGACAAACCATAAGAGACTCTTAATCTCACAAAACAAACTGAGGGTTGCTGGGGGAGAGGGGTCGGGAGAAGGTGGTGGGGTTATGGACATTGGGGAGGGTATGTGCTATGGTGAGTGCTGTGAAGTATGTAAACTGGCAATTCACAGACCTGTACCCCTGGGGCTAATAATACATTATATGTTTATTAAAAAATTTTTAGAGACGCCTGGGTGGCTCAGTTGGTTAAGCAACTGCCTTCAGCTCAGGTCATGATCCCAGAGTCCCAGGATTGAGTCCCGCATCAGGCTCCCAGCTCCACGGGGAGTCTGATTCTCCCTCTGACCTTCTCCCCTCTCATGCTCTCTCTCACTCTCTCTGAAATAAGTAAACAAAAAAATCTTTTAAAAAAAATTTTTTTTAAACATGCTTAAACTAATAATACTTTTGAAGGCTTACTTTCTGGGTAAAAACTAGGCTTTGAAACCATCCAAATATCATCATCTTCATAGCTGCAGGAAGGTATCTGAACTCAGCGCAGCAAACAATGCTGTCCCCATGCGGTTTTTAATTAGCCAGAAATAAAGTAAAGGGTATGCCTCATGAGCAAGCCACAGACTCAGAAGTATACAAGGCCTTCTGGATACAGAGCTTAAGGGTTATGCTATAATGAAATCAGGAAAAAGAGGTTTATTCTTCCAGAACCTTCCCCCTGCTCCAATCTGACCGATCTATCCCAGAGTTTACTCTCTGTGCCTGTGGAAGTCATTTCAATATTATGATTCACACCTCATCTGGCCCCGCAATGATGTGATCGTTGCCACCATCACAGCCGTTCATGGTGTGCATGTACAAGACTCTGCGAGGCCTCTCTCCTCTAATCCCCACCACAGCTGACTGAGTTGGGTATTATCATATTTATTTTAATTGAGGAAACTGAAACTTCAAAAAGTTATATAATTTTCCCAAGATTTCTCCAAAAACAACTGCTAAAGACAATACGCCAACCCAGGACTTGTGACACTGAAGGTCATGATCTGCCCACGTATTTGTTACATTTCCTAAGTGTCTGGGCAATCATCTGCACTTTAAAAAAAAGGCTTTTGAAGGTAAATTGGACAATGTGGGTGATGTACAGATTAAAAGCAACAATTCTCTCTAAATGTGAAATGGACCAAACCCTCAAAAAGTGAGTCTTCGGTGTAGCGGCTGCTGACATGATTGTTGTACTGTATTTTCTCACGTTGAAGACTGAAACTGATAAACAATGAAGATGCCGCTGTGACTCCTGAGTTCATTCCCATTTTCAGGGGGATGCATGGGTCTGAATGTCATATCACGCGATGTGAGACGTTGAAGTCCAGGAGCAAACAGTCAAGAAAGAATTCTTGCAACATCTTCGATTCAGAAAGTGTGGTTTTATTAAAGCATGGGGACAGAACCCATGGGCAGAAAGAAGACGACTGCTAGCATATATCTGGGATGAGTAGAAAGAAAGGAAGTTTCCAAAGGGATTTTTTTTTTTTTAGTAGACTCCATACCCGGTGCAGAGCCCAACGTGGGACTTGTACTCATGACCTAAACTGAGACTGACAGGACATTTAACAGACTGAGCCACCCAGGTGCCCCCAGAGGGATTTTTTATACATTAAAGAAGACTTACAGGATCCATTTGAATGTCAAGCTAAGGTGCCTTTTGCCTCCAGCAAATATTAAAGTGAAGCAGTTGAGGTCCCAGAAGAAGGTCACTCAGCCTGTCTCAAACACTTGTCAGTGGGCTGTAAGTTGCAAGGAAATTTAATTTTCTTACATTTCTTTTACCTTTGTTCTCCACATCATCACCCACCAGGCAACATTTCTCTTAGCATTTCACTATTACCGTTAATAAAGTTAAAATGTAAACAATGACTAACCTTAGGTCCCAAATTCTGCATAACATTCCTTATCTCTTAGACCCAGCTTCTGGTGTGCTGAGGACGCCCAGGCCAGCGCTGGCTGCCGCTCATCCATTTCAATTTCTGTAGCTCCAGAGTCCAACTTGTGACGGCAGCTGTCAGAATTCCAAGCACACAAAGTGACCAGATGCAGTCTCTGATTTCTCTGAGTCAGGGAGGTGGGGCCCAGACTCTTCCTGTTTTGTTATTGTGCTTCAGGACAGAATCACCCAGGGGAAAAGGCCCCCCGCTCACTCTGTGACCCGGGAGGAACTATAAAGCCATTCCCTGCTCCCAAGTACAGAGAGTGTTCAAAGCCGGAGTATTTGCAAAGGGACCGTACGGTCAGATATCAAGTCTTCTGCACACATTGGTAAGTACACTGCTGGTAGATTAATAAGTGGTGAATCTGAAGGGAAAACTTGGGTTCCTAATACAAAGAAAAATCTGTAATTTTTTGTAAGTGCTTCCATTAATATAATCCTTCCTAACACAGTGTCAGACATGGCTTGGGGGGTTGTCTTTGGCAAAGTTGGGAGAGAGAAGTAACCCGCCTTTAGAATCTAATTTATATTAGTGTGCTGTCCTTCTTCCTGTGGTTAAAAATGCTCCATTCTGGGGCACCTGGGTGGCTCAGTGAGTTAAAGCCTCTGCCTTCTGCTCAGGTCATGATCCCAGGGTCCTGGGATCGAGCCCCACATCGGGCTCTCTGCTCAGAGGGGAGCCTGCTTCCCTTCCCCTCT
The DNA here is from genome assembly GCA_003697995.1 of Taxidea taxus jeffersonii. Lineage (NCBI taxonomy): Eukaryota > Metazoa > Chordata > Mammalia > Carnivora > Mustelidae > Taxidea > Taxidea taxus. The sequence continues at coordinate 98,170 of ML103991.1, forward strand.
CTCTGCCTGCCTCTCTGCCTACTTGTGATCTCTGTCTGTCAAATAAATAAAACAAAAATCTTTAAATTTAAAAAAAATGCTCCAATCTATGCACTATGACAAAGCTTCTTGAGTGTCTATTGTCAGATCTCTTGTGTTAAGCCCACTCCCGGCTGAATTCAGTACACATTTCAACTATCAACTACCTCTGCTTTTGCTCCTCACTCAAAAAATATGTGCTTTGGGGCCCCTGGGTGGCTCAGATGGTTAAACATCTGCCTTCGGCTCAGGTCATGATCTCCAGGTCCTGGAACTGAGTCCCACCTCTGGCTCCCAGCTCTCCCTGGCTCTCCCTCTACTTCTGCCTCTCCCCCTGCTTGTGCTCTCTCTGTCTCTTTCAAATAAATAAATCTTTTTTTAAAATGTGCTTTTCTTGCTATTTTAAAATAATTTGGAAAACCTCTGCACACCCCCACATTATCCTAGGAAACCCAACTGGACACCCCATCTGACCTTGATACATCACATATTTGCATTTTACTTTTTTGAAGTAGAGGAAGCAGTATAGATAATGCCCAGGAAGAAAACAAGTTTCTAACCCCATGGTTAAAAATTGGGAACTCTGATGCACTGGCAGGGATTCCCAACTCACTTAGTAATTTCTTGTTGCTTAGGTTATTTTACTTGTTATTTACTTGTTAAACTTACTTCGTAAAAAATAAATTCACTTTCCACCAGTGACTAGACCTACCTTGTCAATTCAGTTATATTTTCTTAACTTTGATTGCTTATTTCTTTTATTTTTTTTAAGATTTTATTTCTTTATTTGACAGACAGAGATCACAAGTAGGCAGAGAGTCGGGCAGAGAGAGAGGAGGAAGCAGGCTCCCCACTGAGCAGAGAGCCCGATGCGGGGCTCGATCCCAGGACCCTGGGATCATGACCTGAGCAGAAGGCAGAGGCTTTAACCCACTGAGCCACCCAGGTGCCCCGCTTATTTCTTTTAGATTTAGTCAGCTTTGAGGCGGCTTTCTTCATTAAAATAATGTTTCTTTAGAACCCTCCCACAAAGGAATGGCCCAGTTTTTCCCAAATATTCACATAAGGAGCAACAACGTTTTAAATGTTGTTTTTGCATTAGCATGTGAAACAGCCCCCCAGTAATCAGTGGCCTTAGTGTCATTTCCACTCTAGTAAAATTGCCTACAGTGTCATTGATCACTCTGTCTGGAATAAAAGAGGGCAATATTTTTATTTTTTTAAAGATTTTATTTATTTATTTGAGAGAGAGAGAGAGAGCACAAGTCGGGGGTAGAGGGAGAGGGAGAAGCAGGTTCCCCGCTGAACAGGGAGCCCCACGCAGGGCTCAGTCCCAGGACCCCGGGATCATGACCTGAGCTGAAGGCACATGCTTAACCCACTGAGCCACGCAGGCGCCCCTACTTAAATTTTTTGATCACACTTTGGCTTCATGTAATCACCCATACTTGACCAAGAGGTGGGAAGCCCTCCTTGTTCCCAACACAGAAAGGCAGCGACTACCTTGTGCACTACTGTGTCACGGAGTCTTGCAGGTTTGCCCTTACAAACATGGGAACAACTCCACTGACACCTTGGGGAGACAGCAAGCAGATGTGAATCAGACAAACACTGAAAGAAAGGAGACGGTGATGGGCACCTGGGTGGCTCAGCTGGTTAAGCCTCTGCCTTCAGTCCAGGTCATTATCCCAGGGACCTAGGATGGAGTCCCACATCCAGCTCCCTGCTCAGCGGGGAGCCTGCTTCTCCCTCTGCCTCTTTCTCTCTCTGTCTCTCATGAAAAAATAAATAAATCTTAAGAAAGAAAGAGAAAGGAAGGAAGAAAGGAAGATGGTGACCTGAAGCCTATTTTGTGCTCTTCGTTTTCTTTTTCTCTTTCTCTATGTCCTTACTCATTTCCTTCTCTTGCTGGAAGGCAACCTTTGGATACACATTTCTATTTTAGGCTAACAGCTCTGATTCCAAATATTCTGTAACTTTGTCTCTGTCAATAAGCCCCAAATCGGCAGGGTAGATATCTACAAAAATGTCAGTTTAAGGAGAAATCTCCTAGAGCTATAAAAATAACAGAGTAACATCTATGTCCTACATGCTGGGCTAAGTGCTTAATAGGTTAGTGGATACATTCCTAGAACAGGTTCTACCTCTAGCTTCACTGTAGAGAAAAGGAAACTGAGACACTGAAACAGATTAGTTGCCTAAACTCATATGCTGGTAATTGAGCAGCACTGAACTGCACACCCAGGCCTGACTCCCAGCTCCTGAGGGTCCTGTGAGGAGACATGCTGCTTGGAGAGGGCTGGCTGCCTCTGGTCCAGGCTGAGTTACAGTGATGCCCAGAGAGAGGATTTCTATTTATTGTGCATTTGCTAGGAAGTCCTTTTGAGAAAGAAAGTTCTGACCCACGATATTACCTCCCAGTAAATATTTGCTCAATTCATTTTTTTTTCATTGCAAAGCGTACACGGTGATGAATTCCTTCACTTACCCACCAGGGAATCAACTCGTTGTCAAGAATTTTTGAAATTACGAGTACAGTCCAAGTGTGCTACTATAGAAAATATGAAAAAAAGGAAAATCAGAAATGAGTCAAAGAAAATGTCCTGTTTTGGGGAAATATATAGCCTTAAGCAGAGAGAGTAATGGACATGATGTAGTGAACCGACACCATCGTAGTCTTCTCTTGTGGGGAACATGCTACTTTGCGTAGGTATCAAGAGGATAGCAAGCTCATTATGGACCTGAGTGGTGACAGATGCCTCTATCGACCGTCTCTGGCCCCTATTCCTGCTGCTGTCTCTGGAGCTCGTATCCCCTTGTGTTTTCCCCACTGGTGTTCTTTTCACGCTTAAAACCCTGAAGCAACTAGAATCCTCAGTATTGCTTTCCCACCATCCCAAACTCACAATATAAGCCTCTTCCCTTCGTGCTTTTATTGCAATGTGTACGTAATACACATCTCTGTCTTAGCACGGACACAGATATTGTAACGATTTATCCGTCAGTCTGACTTCTCCACAGGAGTGATCGCAACTCTAAAGAAAGCATCACATTCACCCTTTTGCAGCTCCAATACCTTGTCTAGGACTTAGGATCACAGAAGCCCCTCCCTGAGTGTCTGATGGCTGAACTAATTAGAATGAACCACAGAATCAGAGTTGAAAGAACCCTATATGGCATTTGATCCCACTCTACCTAATCTCCTACTTAGAATATTCCCCCCCCAAAATCATCCTACATTCTCTGTCTGAACAAATGTCAGAGCCTAAGATGCTAGAAAGTACTTATATTAAACTAAAATTTGCCTTCACCTAACGTCTTCAGTTGCATCACTGGTCTTAAATCTGATCCTTCTGTTTGCAATGATCCTTCAAATGTTTATGGGTAAATGTTTACAGAACTGTGTCAGGCCCTTGGAGTAAGAGCTCTCACGTTAGCCTCTTCTGCAGAGCGAACCCAATACAGTGGATCTGCTTGCCCAAGGCCTCCACGGTTAGTTCACAGGGAGCCAGGTCCCTGGCTGGCCCTCCTTCTGACTCAGCTAACTGTTGGAATGGATGCATTTATCCTCCTCCTTCCTCTTCCTCTCTCTAAATTAATTCCTGAAGTGTCACTGACGCACAATGTTATGGGTGTCTTTCTTCCTACAGAATCAGCTTGGTGCTTTCATTCTGAGTATGTCCCTGAAGCTACAACACCCTAGTCAGTGAAACACAGCACACTGGTTCTTGCTCGGGATTTGAAACAGATGTGTTTGGTCCAACACCCACGTTCACTCCATTACATCAGCTGCCTCTCTAAATGCGGGGATCACTTTACTTCTCTAGGACCCCAGGAGGGGACAGTTGTATAAGGTGGTGATTCTAGGGTGTGCATCAGGACCTAGAGCCTGACTTTCCCTATAGGGAATCTACCGGCTCTTCCCCAGCCAATCAGAGCGAGTTGCTACAGGGAAGCAACCAGCCCTGCAACCCTTTTATTTAACACCTGGGGAAAATGGGCCTTACCGTTTCATTCAAGAGCTATTTCTTGAGCACTTGTTGTATTATGTTTCCGGTGCTTCCCTGGCCATGGGGACCATAGCACAGAGCAAGCAGGTGACCTCCCGGGAGCTGAGCTACCTCGCTCAGGTTCTCAATCCTAAAAAGCAAAAATGTATCTCCAGTTCTGCGGCAAGAGCTCCTCTGCAGAACAAGAAAGTAGCATCTGCTGGGTGACCTGCGTGCTTTCAACACTCACTCACTTGAGGAGATAAATCTGTCCCCAAAACCCATTAGGGCAACATCTAAAAGCATGTGGTTTAGTGCTACACATGTGTGTACCGACCGAAACGTACGGGAATTAAAAGCGCAGAGGCGCACCGAGGCCAGAGGCAGCAGAGGACGCTGGCTTCCGAAAGGTTCCCACAGAGGCCGCACAACAGCCCAGCTAGGCAGCCGCAGTGCACCAGGAATGGCTCTGCGCCAAATGACGTGTGTCCGGCGCCCGATTCTCACCAAACACCGCAATGAAACCACCACCGTTTTGTCCATTTCTATGGTCCGCGGAGGGGTTAACTAACTTGCCCAAGATCATGCGGCAGAGCTGACGGAGCTGAGCTTGAACCCGGGCCACCTGCCAGAGCCTGGTTGCTTAACCAATGGACCATGTTGCCTCTCAGCATTCCGTCATGTCCTGGGGACAGATGATGCCCCACCTGGGCCAGGAAGGACAGGGCCACTTCCCTGGGGTGGGTCCGTATCTGATGGGGAGAGGGGGAGGACTGTCCCCACACCGCGTCACTGGCCGTGGCCTCTCTTCCGTGCGTGGCTGTCCACCAGCCGCAGGTGACAGGAAGGTGGCCCCTGGGCTAGGGCCCCAGGGTACACCGGGGCTGGCTCTCACCCCAGGCAAGCATTTGCTGGAGCAACACCTGCCGTGGCCACCGTGGCGTGGCTCCCAGTCCCAGCTCCTCTCCGCCACGGCCGCGGGGCCCTGTGTCGTGTCACCACACCAACCTGAGCTGTGCTTTCGTGTTTATTTAAAAACCGTGTTTGAGGGACGCCTGGGTGGCTCAGTTGGTCAAGCGGCTGCCTTCGGCTCAGGTCATGATCCCAGCGTCCTGGGATCGAGTCCCACATCGGGCTCCTTGCCTGGCAGGGAGCCTGCTTCTCCCTCTGCCTCTGCCTGCCACTCTGTCTGCCTGTGCTCACTCTCTCTGACAAATAAATAAATAAAATCTTTAAAAAATAAATAAATAAAAATAAAAATAAAAAAAATAAAAATAAAAAACGCGTTTGACAAGGTGATCCTTTACGGCCTGCGACTCGGCGGCAGCTCCGGGAGGTGGCCCAGCGCGGGATTAAAGCAGCAGCCCCTGGTCCCCACGTGCACACCGGGAACGCTCCAGGGGACTCCAGGGGAGCCACTTCTCCCCAGTGGGCAGCAGCCGAGGTCGGGGCGGGGCTTTCGCTTGGGACTGAACAGCTGAGCTGTGCTTTCCCCACACAGGGGACCATGGCCAAGCGAGTTGCGATCGTGGGAGCCGGGGTCAGCGGCCTGGCCTCCATCAAGTGCTGCCTGGACGAAGGACTGGAGCCCACCTGCTTCGAGAGGAGCGATGACCTCGGGGGGCTGTGGAGATTCACTGTAAGTAGGGCTCCCTGCAGCTCTGCGAGGTGTCTACTGGAAAAGGCTCCATGGGTGCGAAGAGGTTGAACTTCTCTCACAAGGCTGCCTGCCCCAGGGGGAGGGGTTAGAGGCATCGCTGACCGGGGAGCCAGGAGGGCTAACGGCCTTGATAAGAGAAAGGAGCTGGGCACAGCCTGAGCTAGGGTGGGGCGGGCACACACGCAGGCTCGGTCAGCGTTATCTCTGTACTCAAAGCAGGTAGCCAGCCCAAAACCCACAGAGTCAAGTGTCTGCTCTAGCAAGGGCTGCACTCACCAGAAGGCTCACGGGCGGGTCCACAGGGCCTGTTGGGGCCCTCATTCGTGGGGGTGGGAGGGGGTGGCAATCTTTAAAAGGAAAAGGGGTATGTTGGTTGGAAACTCCGGTCCGCTAACTCGGGTGGGGGCTGGACGTATGGACGGAAAGTCTAGTTTACAACTGACTTTCTTAGGCTCTTGAGGAGTAACCTGTAAAGTCACCACACGTTGATTACCTCAATTATAAAGTAATATTGAAGAAATAAAATGTGAGGAATTGCCCCTTCACTCAAAATTAATAATACTCTTAGAGAATCTTAGTATAGGAAGGGATTTTAGGGGATGATTTTCCCGTAGAACCACACTGAGGTCATCTAGAGGGAATTATGTGCCACTGCTGCCGGTGGCATAAACACATTCAGTGTCTCCTTCACAACCCTGAAACAGAGTCCAGGACCTAATCACCCTCCTTGGAATGACGTTCCTCCTTGATGTGCATCAAGGTCTTTTCCTCTGCACATGCATCCTTTCATTTATTCAACAAACATTTATTGAGCCCCAACTGTGTGCCTTATGTACCACGTATTTTTACATTCAATGAGGGTAACGAAGATGTGTAAACTCCACCCCTTAAATCACTGAAGTGTCTCAGTTAATTCTTCTTTAGGCTTAGCAAACCTAATTCTTCCAGTCTTTCTTTAAAAGGCTATTTCGAAGACTTCAATTGCCTTGGTAGGCTTCCTTTTATTCATATATTCAACAAACATTTATTGGACTGCTATTATGTTTCAAGGGAGTACAGCTGAGAGGCCCCCATCCTCTTGGGGTTTCCTCACATCACCTCTGAGTATCCACAGCTCGCATGGGCTGTAGATCCGAGAACTGGACACTGTCCTCTAGTAAGACTCTCTCTGCCTCTCACTGGGGGAAGAAGGAGACAAAGAAAAATGGATTCTGGCTGCTCAAAGGAGGGGAAAAGAAGGAAATAATTGTTCTTGGAGAACAAGAGGTAGGAATGTCTTGTATGAAGAGAATGTCTCTACTTAGGAGTGACTTTTATTATCATTTTACATTTATCGTTAAAATGAGGATGGGGACAGGCACCTGGATGTCGAGGTTGGTTAAGCACCTGACTCTTGATCTCAGCTCAGGTCAGGTCCTGAGATCGAGCTCCACATCAGGCTCTGAGCTGAGCATGGGGCCAGCTTGAGATTCTTTCTCTCTCTGCCTCTGCCCCTCCCCTCATTCGTGCTCTCTTTCTCTCTCAAAAAAAACCAATTAATTATTTAGTAAATTAATAATTTTTAAAATGAGGAATGGGAGACCTCTGACCTGACAAAGCTTTCTTCCCATTGCCTAGAATCCTCTCTGAAGGACCCAAAGCTTGAGAAAGTCAATCTCCATAACAATCGTGGAAGAATGACCATTACGATTTACTGAGAGTCTACCAGGCACTGCTGAAAACACATCACAGCTACCGTTTCAGTTTCTCCTACAGGATATTACTATTCCTATTTATACCTGAAGAAACTGAGACACAGAGAGATTAAGAAAATCGCCAAGGGGGGCGCCTGGGTGGCTCAGTGGGTGAAGCCTCTGCCTTCGGCTCAGGTCATGATCTCAGGGTCCTGGGATCGAGTCCCGCATCGGGCTCTCTGCTTGGTGGGGAGCCTGCTTCCTCCTCTCTCTCTCTGCCTGCCTCTCTGCCTGCTTGTGATCTCTGTCTGTCAAATAAATAAATAAATAAAAATCTAAAAAAAAAAAAATCCCCAAGGTTACCCAACTACGAATGGGGAGCTTGAAGATGAACCCAGGCAGTCTGAATCTGAGCTCTGTGCTCTCAAGAACTACATGCGTTTCCAGAGTCTGGCTCAAGAATGAGGGCAGGCAAATTCTAGACTGTTCATGGAATCCCACCAGGTGTCCTAGTGAATGATGGCGACCTTTCCAGTATATTGCAGGACCAAAATGGACCAGGCAGCCAGAACCCCTCTGTTCGTGCTCTTAGCCTTTGCCCTCTGCCCATAGACCATCCCTCCTCCCCTCCCACTTTGCTTTCCTCCAGTGGCCCCGTCAATCCAGGAGGTATGTGTTTGCATTCTTGGAGTACCAGGGCAATTGGCAGACCCACACAGGGACAATGTAGCCAGAGATCCCAGCTAGGCCTGGAAATCACTGGGGCCACAGGCACACACACAGGAGGGGAGGGCCCAGCAGCCACAAACCATTCAGAAGGGGCATGGACCCATACCCTCTGTATATAAACTGAGCACTCCAGACCATGTATTTTTCCAGGAGGAACAATCGGTGGGAAGAAAGAGAGATGAGAACAAAGAGGAGGTCTTGGACTCCAGCCTCAGGGCCAAGTTCCCACTCTGCTCTATGGTTCTTCCTCAGCTAACATCTGTGATACATTGTTCCAAGACAGGCTTCAGTTTTGCCGGGAAGGTTTTCCTTCCTCTTGCCTTTACATCTCCCAGAGTTTTACAAAATAGAGTTGTTGTTGGGTTGTGGGTTTTTTTTTTTTCCTTTCTATTTATGTTTCCTTGTTCATCTGTTTTAAGTTCCGTAAATACATGGTTACTGGCTTATCCAACCCCACGAGCCCCATTACTCTTTGCTATTTAAACATGCCATTACAGCATACTTGAAAATTTTTGACCCATTTTTATGGAAATCTTTACAATATGTATTATGCACATCTCTGCTCCTCTTAAATAGTCTATATTCCAAATTTAGCCTTTTATTATTGTTAACTAGACACTGACGGTATTAACCGAGCGTGAGTCACTATGTCATGCTCCCAGATGCCAGAGAACAGCAAGGGAGCTGTGGCTAACTGGCCCAGAATGTTCATGCCTGTTGTTTCTCCTGTAGACTACAGATCCTTCCCCTCCCGCTTACTCCTGCTTCTCCATATTACAGCTCTTTACAGCTGTTTCTCTCTCTCTTTTTTTTTAAGATTTTATTTATTTGACACAGAGAGAGAGAGACAGAGAGAGAGAACACAAGCAGGGGCAGTGAGAGAGGCAGAAGCAGGCTTCCTGCTGAGCAGGGAGCCCGATGCGGGACTCCATCATGACCTGAGCCGAAGGCAGCCGCTTAATGACTGAGGCACCAAGGCGCCCCAATTAATTTTTTTAATTTTAAAATCAATCCTCAGGTCACTTACTGGAGCACTTTTAAGAATATTCATTAACGATTTGGGTATATGAATGCCCTTTTTCAATTCACATTTAACATTTGAATTGAGAAGTACAATATATACACTGGAATTTGAAAAACTTGCTACACATAAAAGAATAAAATGTACTTCATTAGTAAATTTTTATAGTGATTACGTGTTGAAAGTATAAAATTTAGATAAAGTGAATTAAACACAGTATACTGTAAAAATTAATTTCACCTAGTTCTTTTTACTTTTTTAAATATGAAAAAATCAGAAAATTTTAAAGTGTGTATGTTCCACCACACTCCTGTTGGTAGGACCGCTCTACAGCCTTGTTACTCAGAGTATGGCCCCTGGCCCAACAGCATCTGCAGGGGAATTTGTTAGGAATACAGAATCTCAGTGCTGTGAATTGTGTAAGCCTGAAGAATCACAAACCTGTACCCCTGAAACAAATAATACATTATACGTTGATAATAAAAAATATTTTTAAAAATATAAAATATTAATATATATAATATTTTTTAAAATATAAAATATTAAAAAAGAAATACAGAATCTCAGACTTGAAGCACCTGGGCAGCTCAGTCGGTTGAACATCCAGCTTCTGGTTTCAGCTCAGGTAGAGATCTCAGAGTGAGGGGTCCATGCTCAGCACGGAGTCTGCTTATCCCGCTCCCTCCTCCTCCCACCCTGCACCTCCCTCCTCCTGCTCTCACCAGTGCACTTGCGCTCTCTCGCTCTCTCAAATAAATAAATAAATAAATCTTAAGGGGGAAAAAAAAAACCCTCAGGGTCACACAGACCTACTAAATCAACATGTTAATAAGATTCCCCAGGTGATTCTCAACAAGATTAAGGAGCACTGACTAGAGAGCTGTGCTTCTCAAACTGTGGAGAAGAACCAAGTTCGTGTTCTGTTGTTTAATTTCCAATCAAGTACATACAATTACATTTGTAAGAAAAGTAAAAAGGAACTATGAAAACAGTGAAAATGAAATGAAGAAAAAGGTTAAAATATAAATTCAAAAGTCATATAGAGTCAAAAGACATAAAATAAAATTCAGCAAATGTCATTAAATGTACAAATTTTTAAAAATTCCAAAAGGTGGACCCATTTTTCTTTGGAAGTGTGTACATATGCAATTAATATAGAAAGTCACTATTACACTTGCAGCTTTTAGCCAAATAAAACATTGTGTGTGGAGTAATCTCCCTATGAAACTCCTGGAGGCACACTCTTACTGTGCGCTGGACATACTAACATTTAAAGTTTTTTTTTAATTATTTTTATTAATGTATAATGTATTATTAGCCCCAGGGGTACAGGTCTGTGAATCATCAGGCTTACACACTTCACAGCACTCACCATAGCACACACCCTCCAATATTTAAAGTTTTTAATGTGACCATTAAAGGAGCTTCTTGCTTGTTATTGTATCTAATCTGAGCTGGAGGCAAAACCTTGCTCTTCTCAAGGGATAGTGTGTATCTAAACTTCTTCTAAGTTTTGCCTAAGAGCACACATAAGGAGAGAAACACAGTTCACAAAGGTACATTGATTGGAAAGGAGGAAGAAACTTTCAAGTGATCTCAGGAAGTTCAGGACTTTTTTTTTTTTTTTTTTTTTTGGAGAGAGAGAGCACGAGCTGAGCGAGGGGCAGAGGCAGAGGGAGAAGAGAATCTCAAGCAGCCTCCACAGTGAGCCCAGACCCCGACACGGGGCTCCATCCCACGACCCTGAGATCAGGATCTAAGCTGAAATCAAGAGTCAGCCGCTTAATAGACTGAGCCCCGAGGTGCCCCCAGGACCTTCTTGTAACTGCCATCCAAAACTAAGCAAGGAGGGCTGTATTTTCAAAAGTTATCTTCAACCTTTTATCAGTGGCCAGTTTATTCTCTAAGGTTATAATTAAACATCAGTTATCTTTCTTTTTTTAAGATTTTATTTATTTGAGAGAGAGAGAGCACGCATGTGTACTTGCACAAGCTGGAAGACAGGCAGAGGGAGGGGGACAAGCAGACCCCCTGCTGAGCAGCGAGCCCACCCTCGGGCTCAATCCCAGGACCCTGAGATCATGACCCGAGCCCAAGTCACACACTTAACTGGCTGAGCCACCCAGACGCTCCGATATCAGTTATCTTCCGATGAAAGAAAATGACAAGTTGTATGCATTTTGGGGCAACAGTTTTCAAACTAACCTTAAAACATCACTAATATCGTCCCACTGCCCATGACTAGGACACAACTCCACCACCACAGCGTCCTCACAAGGGTCAGACAAAACTGAGACTGACCCGAGTCTCATTCAACACATGGGAGTCCACATGCTTGGGTACTGAACAATGTCGAATTATCACGGTGGAAGTTTCCAGATGCTTACTCTGCATTTCTGTACTTCTCTTGTCACAGAGTGCTAGTGAGCAAGTCAGCTCTGTCTTGCTCGGCCAACTACATCTTTGAGTCACGCTGCTTTAGATCTTCCGGCAGAATTTAAATAGTCACCTTGCTCAGAAGCCTTTAGATTCCAGTTTTCTAGATTTATTCTGGACAAAGAGACTGTCAGAGGGGGGGCTCCAGACAAGTAAGATACAGTGAACGCGTTATTGATGAGCCGACGAGATCGGCAACATTAACCGAAACCACAGCGAAGTGTTTACAATTTTATTCCCTGTAATCGCCACACATTTCATGCAGAGCTAGATTCACATCCTCTGAGGGAACAAAGTGAGCCCTCCTCCACGCGTGAAGCTTATGTTTGCCTTAGGAGAAAAAACAACTATATGTAACCAAAATGGTAAATAATATTAAAATACTGAGGACCGCCTCCGCATTAAACTCAGAATACCCTTCATAATACATCCCAAAGACAGAGGCCATGTATATTAACTACGCGTGTACCCAAACTGCTTATTATTCAACCTGGTGGGAGTTGTCTGAGATCCAGATATTTGCCGTTTATTAGGTCGAAGCTGGGGGTGGGAAATGAGTCCTTCACCACCTACGCAGTTACCCAGTCTGGACACCTTTGACCTGCTTCTTCTCCCAAGACCTGAATCGAAACAGCTCCACCGTCCTGTGCCTTCTGTCTTTCTGCTGCCTCAGTTTCCACTTCTCTGTTTCAACCACTGCCTCTGCTTAGGCTGACTCCAGCCATGGCTAGAGCGGATTTCCGGTTTAGGCTCTTCACCCCACTCCTTCCTTCCTTTCCAGACTTCTGTCACTCATCTTTTGTAGAAAGGAATTATCTTTTCAAAATATAGCAGGAATCACTTCCTCATTAAAAATTCAGAAGACTGGGGCGCCTGGGAGGCTCAGTGGGTTAAGCCTCTGCCTTCGGCTGGGGTCATGATCTCAGGGTCCTGGGATCGAGCCCCACATCGGGCTCTCTGCTCAGCAGGGGGCCTGCTTCCTTCTCTCTCTCTCTGCCTGCTTCTCTGCCTGCTTGTGATCTCTGTCTACCAAGTAAATAAAAAAAATAAAATTTAAAAAAAATTCAGAAGACTGACATCACCTTCCAAGAAAATCCAAATTCCTTAACTTGAGATGCAAAATCCTTCATGATCTGAACCCCCTTCTCCATAGTCCTTTTAACAATGCCTACGGAAACCAAACTACCTAGCAACTGTCCATCGTGCAGGCACAACTTCCTGGATCTGGTCTATTTCCACATTTTCCGGCATTTTGCAGTAATGCCGTGTGAATCTTGACAGGTGAGTTCATCCTGGGTTTGTTAACACGTAACCAATGAAATTACAACTCTCATCATAAAATTCAGTGTTCTCTGTTCCCCCTACCTCAAGGGCAGGACAACAAATCCCATTAGAAAGGGTAACCTTAATCTCTGTGAATGTTTAAAATGTCTAAAAATTAACATCCATTTCACGTGTGTGTGCACACATGCACAAATCCATGCACACTCATGTGTGTACACTGTTTGTGCAGGAACATGTTGAAGAAGGCAGAGCCAGCCTCTATAAGTCTGTGGTTTCCAACAGCTGCAAGGAGATGTCTTGTTACTCAGACTTTCCATTCCCAGAAGATTATCCAAACTATGTGCCAAATTCTCAATTCCTGGAATACCTCAAAATGTATGCAAACCGGTTCAACCTTCTGGAATACATTCAGTTCAAGGTAAGACACAAAATATTAGTCAGTAGTCAGGAAGTATTGCCTACCTGTTTCCTGTTTCTCTCAATTGCCTCGCCCTTGGCTCTGTAGATGAGATCATGAACCGGCAAGACTGAGGACACGGGGCTGGATCTCTCCCCTTGTGCTCACACCCACCCTAAGTAAATCGGAGAGTCGAGGTGGGTACTTCCTGTAAGAATTCACATGTATACATTTTTAGTTTGTAATAATTTCATCCGAGAACCCAAAGGGACCTGAAAATATCAACCACATTCTCTGCTTGGGACAAAAGCACATAGGGACATTGATGGCGTCTACTAGTCCCTAGGTCCTCTCTTCTTGAGTATCCCATGTGCAATGGCCCATACACAAAAGAACCTCACTATTTGAAGGAAATCTTCTCTAGATATCCTTGGGAGTAGAAAAATCTTTGAATATGGTGCTTTTCATAGGCCTTATCCACCTCCCTTCCCATTTCCAAGAACAGAAACAGGAAGAAGACAGGACGAAGGCAAATGAATATACTCTCTTTTATCCCCATTCTTTTCCTCCCCAAGAAACAGGAAAATCCATGTGTTTTCCTTCTCCTATCTCCCCCTCTCCCTGCTACAGATGGGGATGGTAAGGAATTTCTAGGGAATTGAAAGCAACATGAATGACCAAAACTAGTAGTAAATAAGATTCATATTCACAACCTTAAAAGTACTGACCAACACGTAACCACTACCTTGAAGAGATGCCCAACCGCATGTTCACTGCAGTATTATTTATAATAGTCAAGACATGGAAACAACCCTAGTGTCCATCGACGGGTACATGGATAAAGAAAATGTCCCACACACATACACACACACTGGAATGTTGTTTAGTCATAAAAAAGAAGGAAATCCTGCCGTTTGCAACATGGATGGGCCTTTAGAGTATTATACTAAGTGAAATGTCAGAGAAATACCAAAAAAAAAAAAAAATCACCAAACTCATAGGGCAGATTGGTGGTTGCCAGAGGTGAAGGGTGGGGGCTAGGGGACATGGGTCAAGATGGTCAAAAGGTACAGACTCCCAGTTATGAGATCAGTTCTGGGGATATAATGTGCAGCACGCTGAATGGAGTTCATGGTATTATATATTTGAAAGTTACTAAGAGAGTAAATCTTAAAAGTTCTTATCAGAAGAAAAAGAATTATAACTATGCATATTGATCGGTATGAAATAGACTTACTATTTGTTGCGATTATCTTGCAGCTTATACATTGTACATTCAGACGTTATACATATTATACATTTATCAGATCATTACATCATATACTTTAAACTTACACAACATTGTATGCCAACTATGTTTCAATCAAATTGGGTAAAGTGAAAGTATTCCAGTTTTACAAAGAGTATTTTACTCTACTTCCTTATTTTGCAAGGGACACAGTAAAAATGAAACACTACCATAGTGAATGGATATGATCCTCAGAAATATTTTTTAATGCATCAGAGTTCCTGAATCTGAAGAATTTCCTTTACTACATGCTGCCCCAAGTCTATTTTAAAATAATTGGAAAAGAAATGATTAAAGCTAGATGTTCACTAAAGTTTTAAGAGGATATACACATAAGAGATTTCTTTCCTCTCTGTGCATTCCAAAGATTTAATTACAAACAGTTCTTATTTTTAAGACAAAAGTAAACTCTATTTTGAAATCAATTAATTTTTAACTAACTGAAAACTTAAATTTTAAAAAGGAAGAGTTCCTAATACAAATGTTGGAGTCCAACAAGTGCTTCAAATACTGTAAACCAAACAGTGACCCCATTAGGAAAGACTTGAGATGCATGTCTTCTCTGAAAACTGAAAAAAGAAAGGCAGCAAAGTCTCTCGGTCAGTGGAACATTTATGCTTTTAAATTTGACTTATACATTTATTTTACCTATTTTATGAATCAGAACCCTACACCCATAAACATATATATACTTGATTAAAACAAAAAAATAGACCGACATTTGGACTCCTCCCAGAACATTCTGGCCATAAAGTTAGCATTTTCCAGTCATTCTCTGGATCTGGGAAAACTTCAGCAACATATTCTATAGGACCTTTCATAAGGTCCAAATTTATGTTTTCAATTTATATTACCCACATCTCTATTAAAGCACAGCTCTAGGAGACATATACATAACAAAAAGAAGATCATAGTTCTTGGTTCTATCATTTACTGTGAGAATTTGAGGAAAAGCATTCAAGCTTTGTGGATCTCATCACTTCTCTTAAATACCCCATCACAACTCTAAGCTTAGAATACTTTCATCCAGAAAATTATGGTTAATCTGATAAGTCGATTCAATTTTCATAATTAATTATGCTTATTAATTATGGTTACTCTGTGCTCTAGAACATTTCAAATGTCAACTGTGGCCAGCAAGCCCTTACCAGAAACTTGACAACAATTAATTGTGACTATGATTCTTTTTTCAGACTAAAGTCTGCAAAGTAACAAAATGCCCAGATTTTATTGTCACTGGCCAATGGGAGGTGGTCACTCAGCATGAAGGAAAGCAGCAGTCTGCCATCTTCGATGCTGTCATGGTC
Organism: Taxidea taxus jeffersonii; assembly: GCA_003697995.1. Taxonomy (NCBI): domain Eukaryota; kingdom Metazoa; phylum Chordata; class Mammalia; order Carnivora; family Mustelidae; genus Taxidea; species Taxidea taxus. The sequence goes on from ML103991.1 coordinate 113,972, forward strand.
TGCACTGGTTTCCTTACTAACCCGTATTTGCCACTGGACTCTTTTCCAGGTAAAGCATTTTCTGAAACTGATCCTAATTTGTCTCTTGAGAGCCATCCTGATACTGGCTTAATCTGGGAACACATTTCTATGCTTCCTCCCTTAAATAGTTAAAGTTGTGAGGTAATAAGGATTTTTTCCTAACCAGCACTTTCTGGCCAGCTTTTGGCTTTTGTTTGCTCCAAACAATCAATATGTGCCCAAAAAATAGGATAAATAACTAGCCAGCAGTTTTGTGCCTCACTGAGGTTCAGTGTCTCTCTGTAAGTGATGGGCAACATTCCCAAAGTCTTCTAAGACATGGGATGCTTACACAGGTGGCTAGCCTCAACGGCAGCAGACAGCCAAAGCTGAGTTAGAGGCTTGGACCACCTCACCCAACAGCATACCTCACAGATCAGAGTTCTACGGGACTGGCAGATCTTCCAACACTGGTCCTTTTTTTTTTTTTTTTTTAAGATTTTATTTACTTATTTGAGAGAGAGGGAAAGAGCGTACGACTGGGGGCGTGGGAGGAGCTGCAGGCAGAGGGAGAAGCAGGCTCCTCACAGAGCAGGGAGCCCAGTGCAGGACTCAGACCCAGGGCCCTGGGATCATGACCTGAGCCAAAGGCAGACGCTTAACTGACTGAGCACCCAGGTGCCCTCTCAATACCAATCTTACCCGCCACTACCAAATGGTCGTTTGAAATCCCTGGTGAGCTAATCATTAAGGAGCCTTTGAGCTCTAAAGTTCTGTGACTTTAGATTTGAAAAGGAGTCCTCCAGATCTCACCAACTTCCTCTCTGCCTCACAACAGACTTGCTTGGTACAGAATACATACATCCTAGGGTCATTATTAACTGTTACAAAAATTCAGATTCATTGAAGACTTTCAAAAACTTGTGTCTGGAGGCACACTGATCTAAACTCCAAAGATGTTCCAAAAAGTCTTAGTAAATATAACAGGTATCATAGAATAAAGGTACAACTTCCCAAGATAACCACTTTTAATTCATTCAGATATATACATTCTAGTGTGTTTACTAACACAACCACGTCCACCTAATAAAATGCTTATGCTGGGGGCGCCTGGGTGGCTCAGTGGTTAAGCCTCTGCCTTTGGCTCAGGTCATGATCTCAGGGTCCTGGGATGGAGCCCCACGTCGGGTTCTCTGAGTAGCAGGGAGCCTGCTTCCCTCTGTCTCTCTGCCTGCCTCTCTGCCTGCTTGTGATCTCTCTCTCTCTCTGTCAAATAAATAAATAAAATCTTTTTTAAAAAATGCTTATGCTGCCTTCCTGTGACAAAAGAGGGAAAAATACCAGTCTGATAGGAGACTCAGGCCACAGGGTCTCATTTTTGCTCATTTGTGATCCAAAAGAGCCTGTTCTGGAGAGAATCTAAGATAATTTAACATCCCGGGGTAGAATTATTATCTATGGATACTATGGATAATAGATATGGATATTAATAGAATTATTATCTATGGATATTATGGATAACAATAAGGATAATAATTCTATGATTCTCCTCAAACTTGTCTAGCTCTCCCTCCTCAGCCATTCCCAGGTCCATAATGGGTCCTGTCTGAGTTAATATTTGAATTCGGTTGCATCATTGTTAAATTCTAAAGACTCTGGATTATGGTGAGTTTTAACTGAGACTCACATCAGATTTCTAATGATTCAAGGTGAGTTAAAGAGCGACCAGATCTTAATGAGGCTACTTGCCACAAGCATCCGTATTTATCCCCTGATGTCTTATCCCTTTTTCTGGAAAAAATAGGTTCTTTGTATGGAATGTATTACTTTTGATTGATTCACATTTAATGTTGCAGTAAGGAGTTTGGCCTCAGCTGCCTGAGATACCCTTTCTAGTTAGAACAGTAGGTCTGACCCCAGTATAACTAACACAATCCCTTTTTCTAAGAGCTAGCTCTTGCTGACTCAGCACCCTCAGCCTGAGTTCCAGTCAGTTGCAAGGTAAACTATCCGTGAACGTCCCCAACCCACGGGGACCTTTTCAAATAAGAACCACATTTTAGGGATGCCTGGATGGATCTTTGGTTAAGCATTTGCCTTTTTTTTTTTTAATTTTTATTTTTTTAGATTTTTTAAAATTTATTTATTTATTAGAGAGAGAGAGACCTCAGGCAGACAGAGTGACAAGCAGAGGCAGAGGGAGAACCAGGCTCCCTGCCAAGCAAGGAGCCCAATGTGGGACTCGATCCCGGGACTCTGGGATCATGACCTGAGCCGAAGCCAGCCGCTTAACCAACTGAGCCACCCAGGCGTCCTAAGCATTTGCCTTTGGCTCGGGTCTTGGCCCACCGACCTGGGATCAAGCCCAGCATCAGGCTCCTTGCTCAGTGGAGAGCTTGCTTCTCCCTCCCCACTCACCCTGCTTGTGTTCCCTCTCTCACTGTGTTTCTCTCTGTCAGATAAATAAATAAAATATTTTTAAAATAAATAAACAATAAAATTAACCAAAATAATCCATTGAGAAGATATTAATGGAACATTTATGTTTCATTCACTGATCCTATAAAATTATTTATTTGACTTTCTTTTTCTATAGGTATAAATACCTTTAAAGGCCAGTACTTTCATAGCCGAGAGTATAAACATCCAGATATATTTAAGGACAAGAGAGTCCTTGTGATTGGAATGGGGAATTCAGGCACAGACATTGCTGTGGAGGCCAGCCACCTGGCAAAAAAGGTACCTTTCTTCATGTGACTTAATGAAGAATTTTATCTTAAGACGCATGCCTCGGGCAAATGTGAAAAATGATGAGAGAAATAAATATGCCTAAGGCACACACACATTTAAAAAAACATATTTTTTCTTTTTTTTTTTAAGATTTTATTTATTTATCAGAGCAGGGGTGGGGGGCACAAGCAGGGGAAGCAGCAGGCAGAGGGAGAAGCAGACTCTCTGATGAGCAGGGAGCCCCATGCAGGACTCAATCCCAGGACCCCAGGATCATGACCTGAGCTGAAGGCAGATGTTTAACTGACTGAACCACCTAGGCATCCCCAAAAAACAGATTTTTAAAACCATTTTTTCTTATGGGTTTATAAATTTTTTACTGCAAATTCTAAGTGTCACTTTTCCTCCAAGACCAACTTCTCTGACTTCCTATTTTTGTCATTTTCCCAGTCATCCAACAAGAGCTATAAGAGACATCTGGGCTTTACCTAATCCCATCGGTGAGAAAATCCTGTTCTTTTTCCTTTGAAGATTTCCCATTCACTTTTTCCCTCCTTTCTTTGTTAACCTCCATACCCTCAACATGTCCCTACACTGAGTCCATACAATAATCCTCCTAATAATAATTGTAGAAATGACTCATATTTATTGGGGCTTCCTCTGTGCCAAGCACTTCACTAAATACCTTACTGTATGACCTCAACCAGTCATCAAAAGAAGCCATGGGAGTGGGTCCTGTCAGTACGTTTGACTGCAGGTGAAGAAACTGAGGCTTGGAGAAGCTAAGGAGCCTGCCTGACGTTGTACCACGAGCAGACGGCTGAGCCAGCCTTCAAGTTCAAGTCCCTCTGACTCAAAGCTCTGCTCCTAATTCTACCCATATCCCTGCACGCCCACTCCCTCCCCCACATGCAGCAATCCATAGACACCCACAAACAAATCTCGGAAAAGCCAGCTCTCGGGGCACCTGGGGGGCTCAGTGGGTTAAAGCCTCTGCCTTTGGCTCAGGTCATGATCCCAGGGTCCTGGGATCGAGCCCCGCATCGGGCTCTCTGCTTGGCGGGGAGCCTGCTTCCTCCTCTCTCTCTGCCTGCCTCTCTGCCTACTTGTGATCTCTCTCTGTCAAATAAATAAATAAAATCTTAAAAAAAAAAAAAGCCAGCTCTCATTATGACACTCTCATGTTTAAAAACTTCTAATAACTAGCTAAAAAAGAAATGTCAATTATACTCAAATAAAAAACTAAAAAGTGGGAAAGAGAAGCAGAGGAGACAGATCTGAGAAAGCGTGGGCCACTTTTTGATCACTTTGCCAAACCACGGAAGCTAGGAAAGCTCTGTTGGCTCTGTGCTCCTGCCAAAAGTTACCGGAAATTCCTACTAAAATAGAATGGAATGGAATGGAATGGGTAAAATAAAATAAGCAACACAAAAGAAAATACTAATAAGAAATTGCGGGTGAATTAGCCTTGCATTATAGGGTTCTCCTTAATTCGGTTTAAATCTGCGATTTCAGCTTTATCCCCACTACTGTGAGCCCTTTCTGATTCTGCGTCTCTTTTCCCCTTTCCTCATACCCGACCCCTCTCCTCCTGCAGTGCTTTTTCTCCTTTTTTACAACTCACAAGAACATGCCTAGCTATTTCACCCCAACACAGTGATCTCTCCCTACTATGAATTTATGTAATAACTGTAACGAACATTCCTCAGTTGGCAGGCGGGAACAACAAATAAAGATGAGCTGTTCACTTCTGATGTGCCAAATGTTGTGCCAGCCACTGGGAATCACTGAAGAACACAATAGAAACAAGATTTCTGCCATCACAGAGTCATGGGGGACACAGATGCCAACGAAATAAGTATAGATAATTAGATCACTGATTATAAGAGTGACAATAGCCATGAAGAAAAAGGACTGGGAGTGTGTGACTGTAATATTCCTCTTGGGGACTTTCAAAAAAGGACCTGACTGATTGATGGATTTGGAGAGACTAGCAGTTTGGTGGAGTTATCCTGAAAGAAGAAAAAGGAGGTCCGGAAATAAAAAAGAACACAGTCTCACCCACTATGACCACCACATGTGGGCAGCATATTATTATTTCTATTTCTGTAATGATCGGAAATTTCAAATTCAGTCAGCTGGTAAGCTCAAATAGTGACTCTGTAAAGAAAAGAAAAAGAGAATTCGCCAAAACTAATTGGGTTACTGAACTCTGTCAATTCCAACAATGGTTTCTACTGAAACTCCCTGTAGACAACTTTCAATTGTTGGCATACCTACAAAATTGTAACCCCCTGCTCATTGTTTTCTCACATGGGACTTTGAGCTCCCCCTCGCTTGTCACAGTATCTCACTCACTGTGGTGGCTGGCCGATAGTAAGTTCATTACATGTTCTAAGGCATTTTAATACTCAACATGCTCAAACCATGATCTCAAAAGAATAACTTGAAGATGGGAATGGGAGGAGCCAGAAATATGTGGTTGAGGATGTATTTTGAGGGTGGTGTTTCTGGTACCATTCTAATGGTGAAACTTCCTGAATACTGGCCAAGCCAACCCTGTTCCCTGGCTCAGACTCAGTGGTTTCTTCGATTGTTTCTAGGTGTTCCTCAGCACCACAGGAGGGGCCTGGGTGATGAGCCGAGTCTTTGACTCAGGGTACCCGTGGGACATGGTGTTCATGACTCGATTTCAGAACATGCTCAGAAATTCTCTCCCAACTCCAATTGTGACTTGGTTGATGGCAAGAAAGATGAACAGCTGGTTCAATCACGCAAATTACGGCTTAATACCAGAAGACAGGTAAATATAGTGTATCTGCTGAGGGCTTTGGGCAGAAGGAACCTAGATCCTTCCACTGGCATATCCAGACCAGGCAATTACACAACCATGTGACTGAACATGAAAGAAGACTTCATACAAATGTACTTCATGAGACCTAACTGTTTTTGAGTTCTTGGTAAGCGAAACTATAAATTTCATCTTGTCAATAACCCTTTAAAGTATTATTATAGTCTCCTGTTTATCCTGGGTAAACTGAGGCTTCACAAAGTCCAACTACTTGCCCAAGCTCGTTTAGTAATAAGTGAGTTCTGTGAGCTAGGCAAGTTACATAAGCCTCAGCTACAGCGATCGAAAGAGAGTGACTTGTCTATGACTACTTTGACGTAAGCAACATGCTTGCCTTGTTTCACTGTGTGGGAAAAATTAAATGCTCTAGCTGCCCTTGCCATCTCTCCAACAGCAATGCCTTCTTGCCCTTGTCAAGATGACCTTGATCTCAGTCTGTCCTAAATTCAGTCTGTAACTGAGTTATCACCTATGGCTTATCTCATTAGCAAGAACTGAAGGCTCTACTTTCTCATTCATTAGTTTGTACAATGACAATCCGTTACCAGGATGGCACCTTAGCCTGGAGATCCTGTCTGGTCTTCCTCCAGACTTCACTCTGAGCCAGCATGGGTCACGGGGCACCCAAGCCGCCACTGACGGCACACAGGCCCCTTGTGTGCGTACATACACTTGTTTCCTCCGGCTCTCTTCATCCTTCTCTCACGTATCTTCCTCTCACCCCGTTCTCCTCTTGCCTCTACTGTTACCATCTTTTCCTTCCGTATTTCCTACCTGCCCTCTTCCACGTCCTACCTCGAAGCCCCTCGGGGGGTTTGACTCTTGGCACCAGAACTTTGTCTACCATAAGCTTTGTTTAACCTGGATGGCAGCTGGAGGACTACAAACTGTAAACCGTGTTGTTTGGGATATTGGAAATTTTGAGACCAACCCCAACTCCCATCTATTTCATATGCTCTTCATCCTACCCAATGAACTAAGGATGGCAAGTGTCACTATCCCTATTTTACAGATGAATGAAAGCCAATTGGGACCAAATGACTTCCTCAAGCTCTGTTAAGTATAAACATTAGGATAAGAAGCCACCCTTCCTTCTTCCTATTCCAGTGCTCTTTCCATTTTATCCCACCGTCTCTTTCTGTGCCTTCACCATAACCTCAAAATGGCTCAGCTTATTTAAAATCATCTCACAAAGTATTTGCTTAGTGAGCCCAAAGGCATAGGCAGAAAAAGATCATTCTGCCCTAGTTCCTTTTAAACACATGCCTGCTTTCCTTGTCCCATTGCTCCCTAGGAGGAGAGAGCTCCCAACATTTTCAGCAGATGTAGAAGTCCCCGGCTCGCCTTGGAGTCCTTCAGCACTGGGTTATCTCTAAAGACACTGATAACTGAGATCTGAAAGTCAGCAAGGGAAATTTACACTAGTAAATAGTGAACGCATTTCCTCATTCTTGGACATTCATAAGTCCTTCCCACAGAAGGGGCTTGTCCCATGGCTGGCATCACCTGCCTGGCCAAGGGGAGAGTCCCAGAACAAAGAAAGGAAGGGAAGGGAAAGGGAGGGCTGGCCACACTGGCCCCTGGCAGATCTCATCCCTGCCCACGTTTCCGTTTAGGACGCAGCTGAGAGAGCCTGTGCTAAATGACGAGCTTCCGGGCCGGATCATCACTGGGAAAGTGCTCATCAAGCCAAGCATAAAGGAGGTGAAGGAAAACTCTGTGGTATTCAACAACACCCCCAAGGAAGAGCCTATTGATATCATCGTGTGTGCCACGGGCTATACCTTTGCTTTCCCTTTCCTGGATGAGACTGTAGTCAAAGTTGAAAATGGCCAGGCATCGTTGTACAAGTACATTTTCCCTGCGCACCTGCCACAGCCAACTCTGGCTGTCATTGGCCTCATCAAACCCTTAGGCTCCTTGATACCCACAGGAGAAACACAAGCGCGATGGGTTGTCCGAGTCCTGAAAGGTATGTGCACGAGAAACCGCAGGGCACATATGGTTTTGGTTTGCCATGTTATTTGGGATATTGGAAAAAAAAATTTTTTTTAAGATTTTATATATTTATTTGACAGACAGAGATCACACAAGTAGGCAGAGAGGCAGGCAGAGAGGGGAGGGGAGAAGCAGGCTCCCTGCCGAGCAGAGCCGGATGTGGGACTCAATCCCAGGACCCCGGGATCATGACCCAAGCCGAAGGCAGCGGCTTAACCCACTGAGCCACCCAGGCATCCCAAGATAGTGGAAATTTTGAGACCATCTCCCACTCCTCAAAACAACACAGTCTTTAAAAGTAGGATCCATTCTATTCTCCATGGAATTACGCTATCATAACGAATTTGAGCCATTACCAGCACAAAAGATAAATCAGGGGTCAAAAAATACAAGTTGTATCTACCTGTTATTTTCGCAGAATCAACAGTTCAATTTGAATGGAAAGTTTCAGTCACTGGAGTGGCAGAATTCAATTGTGAGGTTTTGTTGTATCAGTTAACTAGGGAGATGACACAGATGCTTACAACTTCTCGGCTGGTAACATTATTACCAGGGGCATACCTCCAATCCGTGTAGGCTTGTGTACCATTTTTTTGCCAGAAGAACAGATAAGTCACTGGGAACTAAGAGTGAAACATGAGCAGTGGTAAAGCATCTTTACCCACTAGGCAAGCAGGCCTAAAGTTAAATTGCCTTTTTTGTTCATATGTTTCACAGGTATAAATAAGCTACCACCGCAAAATGTCATGATAGACGAGGTTAATGAAAGAAAAGAAAACAAGCACAGTGGGTAAGTTAACTAAGTTAACCACTTATTTTTGAATCATCACTCAAATGGGTAAAAACAATGGCAGACAGAGATGGGTTAAAGGAAACTTAGACTCAGTGGGGAAAAAATCTAGAAGTGGGAAAAAAATTGAGAAGTTTAAGTATCCCCAATGTTCCTTCAGATGATGGTCACCTAATGCCACCTGGAGTCTGGATTCTTTTTGTTGTTGTTGTTATGTTATGTTAGTCACCATACAGTATGTCATTAGTTTTTGATGTAGTGTTCCAAGGTTCATTGTTTCATATGACACCCAGTGGTGGAGTCTGGATTCTAAACCAAATATAATTCAGTCTCATCTCCTGGACACATTATTCCATGCCTTCTTCATAATCAGGCAGAGCTATGCTCATCACTCTCACGCCAGAAGAGTCTGCTCATTCATTCATTCAACAAATCTTTATTCAGCTCTATTATTTTATTCAGAGAGCTACTCTAGAGTAGGACTCTGCAAACTATGGCCTGCAGGCCAAATCGGCCGACCACCTGAATTTTTCTTTTATGATGTTTTTCTTAATATTTTTGAAAGATTTTATTTATTGAAGAGAGAGAGAAAGAATGAACAGGGAGAGAGGCAGAGGAGGAAGGAGAAGCAGACTCCTCACTAAGCAGGGAGCCCGATGCAGGACTCGATCCCAGGACCCTAGGATCATGACCTGAGCTGAAGGCAGACCCTTAACTGACAGAGCCACCCAGGTGTCCCTCTTTTACATTTTTAGATGGATGGACAGAAAGAAGAATATTTTGTGATATGTGAGAATTATAGGAAATCTAAATCACAGTGGCCATAAACTTTTATGAGAACACAGCCACACTCAGGGTCACTTTTGAGTCACAACAGCAGAGCTGAATAGTTGAGACAGAGACCATAATACGGCCCTCAAGCCTAATGCACTTGACATCTGGCCTGTGCCAGAATAAGTTTGTTGACCCTGTTCCCTGGAGAAGAGGCTTCCTCTTGCACTCATCAAAAACTAATGACGCACTGTATGGTGACTAACGTAACATAACCAAAAAAAAAAAGTTTTAAAATGATTGAATTTAAGAATTGTTATCACTTCTTTAATTTATACATGTTTGCAAACTTCATGCTGATCTATCCTTAACAAAGCGCTAAATCCCCAAATAATAAAAACACTTTAGATGTCTCTTTTTCACCTTCAACCTGGAGTATAAATCGATCTCCATTACAGAATTATGCTATAACACAGATAATTAATTAGAACTGCACAGTGGAAAGGCTTCTTGTCATAGGTCAATCAGTGATTATAGGGACTAAGACCAGCATTACAGGCAATTCCACCCTATTGATTTTCGTGGACTTTCCCATTTTACAAACCTAACAATAATTGAGTTTTAGAAAAATTTAGGAATGGTGAAGTTATGTAAAAACCTTTTTTTCTTAGAAATTACTAATTATTTGACAAAAGAACTAAAGAATACCAGCTGCCTTAATGAGCATTTGGAGCACATGCATGTACAGTGTCTTGTCAAGGAGCTCATCTTGTTTTAAAAAAAATATATATATATACAATATATATAGTATATATATATTGTATACAATATATATATACTATATATATATGGTGTGACTACTAGACAGCTATGGGCTTGGAGGGAGGAACACACAAACCATTTCATATTTTCTGGAGTCACTGTTTACTTCTGGCACTTTTACTTATTCTGGATTATCATTATTTTACCTTTTTGTCTTCTTTACCCCCAATTTTCCTTTCCTAAAGGTTTGGCTTGTGCTACTGCAAAGCTTTACAATCAGATTATATCACATACATAGATGAACTCCTGACCAGTATCAATGCAAAACCCAACCTATTCTCTCTGCTCCTGACGGACCCACGCCTGGCTTTGACCATCTTCTTTGGCCCATACACGCCATACCAGTTCCGCCTGACTGGCCCAGGGAAATGGAAAGAAGCCCGAAATGCCATCTTGACCCAGTGGGATCGAACATTCAAAGTCACTAAAACTCGAATCGTACAAGAATCCCCATCTCCCTTTGCAAGCTTACTTAAACTCTTAAGCCTTCTGGCTTTGCTTCTGGCCATTTTCCTAATTTTCCTGTAAAAAAAAAAAAAAGATTATCCAGGTGGTTTGTCAGATGCACCTAGTAGATTTACAGGGCTCTGGTCCTTCCATTGCCACATCATTATCTTCATCGTAGCCGTGAACCTTATTGGAGTGGTGACGGCCATGGCCCGTCCTTCCCTGGCTGCCACTGGTATTGCTGGGCTTCTCCTGTTGCCCCTGCTTCCAGTACTAGAGGAAGATAAGCAGTAGTGATTTCTGCACATTTGAAGGCTGCTGGGAAGTTCCATGTTCCCTTTACGAGAGAGCTGTTTAAGACAGCACTCTGAGCATTCCTATCTCCGTCTCATATAAACCATTTTCATAGGCCTCAACTAAGCCCCCTACTTCACAAAAGATTTGGTTGTACTAAAATGATCCTGTTATGGTATCAGCCTCAGGCATAAAAAGAAAGAAAAAAACCTAGAAATTGAATGTTTCAAGTGGTCTTTTATGCTTTTTCCAAGCTGGGGAAAAGATGTGGGGAAAGAGAGAAGGGGACGAGGTGCCTACTCCTAAAAGCCATCAAAGAATTGGGGGTTCAATAAATTCCCTGGAATGTGTCTAAAAGAATGTAGGGACCATAGATAAAGACAAAGACCATATGATTTCACTTATACCTAGAACCTAAGAAACAAAATAACAAATAAACAAAACAACAACAAAGAAACAAAATCCAGAAATAGACTCAGAAATACAGGGAACTAGCGGTTGCCAGAGGGGGAAGGGTGGAAGAATGGGCAAAATAGGAGAAAAGAATTAAGAGGTACAGAGTTCTGGCTACGAAATAAGTAGGTCAGGGGGACAAAAAGTACAGGGTGGGGAATAGAGTCAATAATATTATAACAACTTTGTATGCTGACAGATGTAACTATGCCTATGGTAAGCATTTTGCAATATATATATATAATCATCATTGAATCACTATATTGAAAAAAATATCCTAATAAAAATAAAGGGATGATCCTGCCTGGGTGTGCTTATTGCCCTAGAATGCACTCTACAACAAAATGGGGTGCTCCAGCGGGCTCACTAACAACCCAAATCAGATCTACCTCACAGAAAATCAACCACTGCCACTAGTTGAGCCAGGCTCCACAAAATGAAATTTCCGTAAAAACCCAAAAACAAGGGGTTCAGAGAGCTTCCATGTTGGTGAACACATAGAAGTTTGGGAAGACTGATGCCCCTAGAGAAGACATGGGGGCTCTTCCCCCATTCCCACGTATCTTGCCCTATGCATGTCTTCCATCTTGCTTTTCCTGGGTTATATCCTTTCATAATGACCTGGTTCTCCAGCAAATAAAATGTTTCTCTGAGTTCTGTGAACCACTCTAGCAAATTAATCAAACCCAAGGAGGGGTCATTGGAATCTCCAATCTATAGCCGGTCCTCGGAAGCACAGATGACAATCCAGGCTGAAGTGAGAGGGGAGGCCATCTTAGAGGACTGAGCCCTTCACCTGTGGAGACGTTATGAGGATTGTAAGAGAATATTATGAACAACTTTATGCCAATAAATTTGACCTGATCAAATAGACACAAATAACCAAATCTCCCTCAAGAAGAGAGATAACTTCAGTTGCCCTATATTTGCAGTTAAAACTCTCTTTGAGCACCTCTCTCAGGGAATAACAATTCCATTCATCCATAGTTTTGCTCTGAAACACAAAAGAACTCACCTTGATCCTTTGACCTCTCCTCCCCCTCCATCATCTAACAGTCTTCAATCTATCAGTCCTTCAGTGTGTCTCTCTTGCAGAGCAGGGATCTGCTGGGACTATCTGTGAAAGCCCAGGCCCCAGAGTCAGCCTGCCCTGCTTGAATTCCACTTCATGGTTTTTAGTTTGATGAAATCCCACTTGTCTATTTTTGTTTTTGTTGTCTGTGACTTTTGTGTTCTATCCAAGAGATCATGGAAAAGACCAAAAATATCCAAAAGTCTCCAGTGAATCTCTCCTTGTGTCTCAAATCCTCACAACCTGAACTGCATCCGAAGCAATCATTTCCCAGGGGGGTGGGATTCCCCTTTGACTAAAAGACCCACATCTGGAGCAGGGGGGAGGACAGCCTTCCCAGGCTCAGGGCTGCAGGGAGGAATGGAGGAATGAATGGATCTCTGACCAACGTCTTTCTTTTCACCATTATTTTTCTCATAATTCTCAGTGGTTTCATAGTCAAGTATACAATCCTTCCCCATCATGTCCTCTCAGTTCCTTAACCCGGTTACCTCTAACGATCTTACCCTCCAGCCGTCTCAACCACTCACCACTACATTCACCCTCTAGACCAATGATGTCCAAGATAACTTCCCACCACCAAAGAAATGTTTCATCTTTACTCTCCAACGAGATAGCCCCCAGCCTCGTGTGGCTACTAAGCACTTGAAATGTGGCTAGCACCAATGGAAAAATGCATTTTTTATTTTATTTAATGTTAACTAATTTAAATCTCAACTTAAACAGCTCTTTATGTCTAGTGGCTATTGTATTAGCCAGTGCAGGTCTTGACCTTGTCATTCTCAGCAAGAGCAGCTCTCCACAGGCTGATTCACAAACATTCCTTTCTCCACCAACTGTTGTTGGTATTGTTGCTATTGTCCTCCAGCTAAGTTCTTCTCATACAACATTCTCTTCTAACCGCTGGGACTTCCAACCCAAACACTCGGCCATCTTCTACTTCGCACCTCCCCTCAGTTTCTCATTTCCCTTGTTAGCCAGCTTAGACTTCATGAGTCAGTAATATCACACTTGCATGGGCGCTCAACTCATTGCCCCCTCTTGTCCATTCATAGTTGCATGGCAGAACTCCGACTCTGGTCAAAAGCCAACTCTTTACCTACTTCAAACCTCCACCTGAGCACTTGACATTGAGCAGAGGAAAAACACTCAGCCCTCTAACTGATCACTCTCCAATTCATGGCAAAACTACTGCCCCCAAATCCTGCAGGACTGCCCTAATCCCATCCCTCCCCAGTCTGGTCTCCTAGGTGAGACCATTTTGTATCATGGCCTCTTCCCACATCCTCCACCACTTCCTTCTCAGCTCACTCTCAGATGAGAAAATAGTGACAATGAGCAGAGAACATCACCAGGTTCCCACCACCACACTTCCCAGTCCACCTGGGGCTGTGCCCATATGCCCTTTCCTATTACTAAGGGTGACTACCTATGCTCTGCAGGGCAATTCCTGCTAGCATTCTGGATTCCAACCCTTCACACTTATCCAAGAACCTCTCTCCTACAATTTGTCCAATTACTCTCCCAAGTTGTTGATCTTTCCCTTTCTCCTGGACCATTCTCCACCATTACATGGCATAATATTCCTGTTTTCTGAAAAACCCTCCCTGACCACACATTCCCTTCAGCAAATGCTTTTATATATCAGAGCAGCATGATCTAATTCATTATTTTAAAAGATCATTCTGGAAAGCAGATTATAGGGGAGCAAATGAAAGTAAGGAAGCTAATTAAAAGGCTATTTCAGAAGAAGAGTTCCAGCAGTAGCAAACTAGATAATAAGGACCCATCCTAATTTGGGCCCTTGGAGCCTAGAAGATTGTGACGGAATAGGCCAAACTAAAGAGACCTTGCAGCTAAATGCAATTTGTAAATTTGCATTGGCTACTTAATCAGGAAAACATAACTATAAAGAGGAGTGTGTGGTTAAAATATGCAAATCAATTCATGTGATCCACCACGTTAACAAAATGAAAGATAAAAGCCATATAATCATCTCAACAGATGCAGGAAAAAGCATTTGACAAAATTCAACACACTTTCATGAATAAAACTCTCAGCAAAGCAGGTACAAAAGGTATTTGTCTTAACATAATGAAGGTCATAGATGACAAGCCTATAGTTGATGTCATACTCAATGGAGAAAAACTGAAAACTTCTCCTTTAAGAACAGAAACAAGGCAAGGATGTTCCCTCTTGCCCCTTACATTCAATGGTACTAGAAGTCCTGGCCAGAGCAATTAGGCAACAAAAAGAAATAAAAAGCACCCAAACTGGAAAGTAAGAAGTAAAATTATCTGTTTGCAAATGACATGATCTTACAGATGGAAAACCCTAAAGACTCCAAAAACCCAAAAACAAAAACCCTGCTAGAACTAAGAAACAAAACTACAGTGATTAAAACAAATAGTACTGGCATCAAGAAAGATGTAGACTGGGGGGCTGGGTGGCTCAGTGGGTTAAACCTCTGCCTTCGGCTCAGGTCATGATCTCAGGGTCTCAGGATCAAGCCCCGAATCTGGCTCTCTGCTCAGCAGGGAGCCTGTTTCCCCTCCACCCCCTGCCTGCCTCTCTGCCTACTTGTGACCTCTCTCTCTCTCTGTCAAATAAATAAACAAAATCTTAAAGAAAGAAAGAAAGAAAGACGTAGACCAACAGAACAGAATTGTGGGCCCAGAAATTAATCTTCAACAAGCCTTCCAAGAACACATAATGGGGAAAGGACAGTCTCTTTGACAAATGATGCTGGGAAAATTGGATATCCGCTTGCAAAGGAATGAAATCAGAACCTTATATCGCACCACACACACACAAAAATCAACTTAAAATGGGTTAAAGACTTAAACATAAGACCAAAAATATAACACTCCTAAAAGATAAACTAGGGAAAAAAACCTCTTGACAGTGGTCTTGGCAATGATCTCTTGGACCAAAACCAAAACAGACAAGTGGGACTTCATCAAACTAAAAACCTTCTTCGCAGAATGAAAAGACAGCCTACAGAATGGGAAAAATATTTGAAAACCATACATCCAATAAGGGGTTAGTATCTAATATCCAAAATATGTAAGAGACTCCTACAACTTAGCAGCCAAAAACAAAAACAACAACAACAACCAAAAAAAAAAAAAAAAACCTGATTAAAAAATGGGCAAAGTTCTTGAACGGACATTTCTCTTAAAAAGACATGCAAATGGCCAACAGTTATATAAAAAGGTGCTCAACATCCTGATCATCGGGGAAATGCAAATCAAGACCAAAATGAAATATCACCCGTTAGGATGGCTATTATAAAAAACACAATAAAAGTAGCAAGAAACGCGGAGGATGTGGAGAAATTAGACCCCTTGTACACCGTTGGTGGAAATGAAATATGCGGCAGCTGCTAGAGAAAGTGGTCTGGAGGTTCCTCAAAAAATTCAAAGTAGAACTACCCGGTGATCCGGCATGGATCCACCCAGTGGCCCTGAAATCAGGATTTGACAGATAAGGAGATGAAGAAAACATGCTACACAATACACTATACAATGCAACGGAGTATCATTCAGCATTGAAAAGAGAAGCAGAAAAAAGACAGTCCTGCAATATGTGACAACCACTGAGGATGCCCCTTGGAGACGACATCATGCTCAGTGAAATAAGCTAGTCACAAAAAGACAAATCCGGGGGTGCCTGGTTGCTCAGTGGGTTAAGTGTCCAATCTTTATCTCAGCTCAGGTCTTGATCTCAGAATCATGAGTTCAAGCCCTGCTTTGGGCTCCATGCTGGACGTGGAGCCTACTTGGAAAAACGAAAAAAGACAATCTGTACTATTCTTCTCTAAAATAGTTTAACTCAAAGACAGAGGAGAATGGTGGTTGCTGACTAGGGGCAGAAGGAAATAGAGTTGTTCAACGTATATGAAGTTTCATTCCAGGGTGCCTGGGTGGCTCAGTTGTTTAAGCGTCTGCCTTCAGCCCAGGTCATGATCCCAGTGTCCTGTCCCTCTGCCTCTTCCCCTGATCATTCTCTCTATATATCTCAAATAAATATATAAAGTTTCAGTTATGCAACATGAATAAGTTCTGGCAATCTGCTGTCCAACACAGTACGTATAGTTAAAATACATATTGTGCACATAAATATCTGTTAAAACGGTAGATCTCCTCTCAAGTATTCTTACCAAAAACAAACAAAAGGGCATGAGGAAAATTTATTGAAGGTGGTGGGTATTTATTATCTTGATTGCGGTAATGGCTTCACAAGTGTATGGAATCATCCAAACTCCAAACTCATCAAAATACATTCATTAAACATACACAGGGGTTTTCTGTGTATTAGTTATAGCTCAGAAGAAGAGTCGTGTGCCAATAAACTAGCAAGGGGTAGGGAGGAGCCCAGACTTACCGCAATTGCCAATTTCCATGGTATGAATAGTCCCACCCTGACCAATGCCAAGCTACAGTGATTTCACTGAGCTTCGAGGTGAAAGGGATGCCCCCCTTCTCACTGCACAAGCCAGCTCTGGCAGGCCACTGGGTAAGAATGCTTTGGAGACAACTGAAGAAACGTGAAAGTAGCCTGGGTATGTTGGATGATGATATCGAATTTGTATTGGTTTTCTTAGGCGTGGTAATAGTAATGTGAGCGTGTGGAAGGATGTCCCTGTGGCATCCTGGTGTTTAAAGACTACATTCAGGGTGTCTGGGTGGCTCAGTCAGTTAAGTGTCTGCCTTCAGCTCAGGTCAAGATCCCGGGGTCCTGGGATCGAGTCCTGCATCAGGCTCCCTGCTCCACAGGGGGTCTGCTTCTCCCTCTGCCCCTCCTCCCATTCATTCTCTCAATCTCTGTCTCTCTCTGTCAAATAAACAAAATCTTCATAAAAGACTATACTCAGATGTGTACGTGTGTGTGTATAAACAGAAGAAGAAAATGTACCACGAGGCTGATGCCTGAAGATATGGGTGAGGGAGACCTTGGTGCTCGTTAACAAAACTGTTCTTTACAACTGTTCTGTGAGCTTAATATTTTTTAAAAGAAAAAATTAATTTGTTACCAACAGAGGATTGCATATACAAATCTGTATTTTCATTTTCTTTCGAAGAGTCTAAAATTGCAATTTGGGGCTTATGCTCTCAGATAGCACCATTACCTAAAGCCAATGGACTGGAGATATGCTTTCCAGTCGATCTTAACCTGGCCCGCTCCTCCTTTGAGTCACACTCCTGACGCCCATGGACATTTGCATTTGTGCTGCTGGTCCAGAAACCATTCAGTGAACTTAAGATGGTTAGCTTCCAAACACTCAATGGAGAAGAAAAAAAGAAAAAAAAAGAAAGGAAGAAAGAAAAAAAGATGGTGCCTACTTAGTATTCTATTGTTGCTTCTAGAATTATTCTTTTTGGGACGCCTGGGTGGCTCAGTTGGTTAAGCGGCTGCCTTCGGCTCAGGTCATGATCCCAGCATCCTGGGATCGAGTCCCACATCGGGCTCCTTGCTCGGCAGGGAGCCTGCTTCTCCCTCTGCCTCTGCCTGCCTCTCTGTCTGCCTGTGCTTGCTCTCTCTCTCTCTCTCTCTCTGACAAATAAATAAATGAATAAATTTTAAAAATCTTTTAAAAAAAAGAATTATTCTTTTTTATGGTGCCCTGGGCTAATATTTAAACCTAGTTTATGCTTTCTCAAACTCATTTTACCAGCTCCCTCGGCTGACCCTTTCCAAAAGGATGACACTGCTTAAATCCCGTATAAGCTCTGGATTTTAAAATCCTATTTCTGGGGTTAGAGAGCTCTAGACATGAAAGAATTGATGAGGTGACCGTCCCATAAACTATGACCTCCTTTGCACCGCTCCTATGATGGCTCAAGGGACTAACCCTGCCAAAGAGTGGGCAGGCAGAAGGCCTGCTCAGGACGGGCGGTGACGTTGGCGGTGACTCTGGCACCCTCTAAAGGCCACCACGAGAAGAGCAGCCGCTCAACAAGCTTTCCCTGAGGTCTCGGGCTTTGCCGGAACTGTGACGTTCAGGAGGGTGGGGGAAAGGGGCAAAAGTAGTTTATGTTCTTCGAATCCAAAGCCAGGATTCCCACTCGTCATTTAGCCCTCCCCTGCGATTGCGGAAGTATCCCGCTCCTGTCCTACACAACCTTGTATCTTCAGTGCAGGGGGACACCTTCTGCTGTCACCAGGATGACTGAGAAGGCAAGTCGTTTTCCACACTGACACCACTTGATCGAAGTCCACTCTCCTTTGTTTTCCTTTCAGAACAGAGTCTGAGTTTCGAAAAAAAATTGTAAGGCAAACACTGTCTTTGTCTATTTGCTTCGAGAAGTAATGCGGCAGAGAGGCTGCTCTGCCCCAACAAGGTAAGTGTCCTGGGTTCTTCTCTGCCGATGCCTTTTTTTTTTTTTTTAATGGGGCGATGTTTCCAGAAACTGCTTTTGCAGAGGATAAATATTCTCCTTGGTGAGTGCATTCCTTCAGAATGAATGTGATTCTCTTCTTCAGGAGCCTCTCGATTAGGATTAAAGTAACAGAATTAAGGAGAAAGTCAGAAGGCAAAGGAGTATTGTAAGGAGACAAGGTTAGGTTGTAGGGAGAACCCAACGGAAAGAAGGGTGTCAGTGGGAATAACAGAATCAGGAGACTTTCTGTAATTCTCTCCTCACCTCTGGTTTCCTCTGACGAATGAGCTGGTAGTGCCAGGCACTGGGAAACATCAAACTTTCCAGTTTGGTAATAGGAAATACTATGACAAAATAACTGGGTCCTGATAAGAAGTAGCAACAGATGAGATTCCAAATTTAAATAAATCATCATCCTAACCATCGCATGATTTGCAAATCACCCAAGTCTTTCCACGTCTCAAGAGCAATTCCTACATTTTCTGGTCTGGCAGGAATGGGAAGGGGTTTTCATGTCATTCAAAGTGCGGTTCAGTAGTTCGGGCTCATCTCTATCACAGGACTCGTCTTGAGCAAGCTGTGAGCCGCAGAGGACCTACACTGCTAGCGCCTCTCCGGTTCACGAAGACCTTACGAACGCCTCATGTCCCCACTCCCCACCCCCAGCCCTTCAAGCCTGCAGTATCTCTCCTACCTTTCAGTTCACACATTTTGGTACCAAATTCTTGGCATTCAGGCATTCGGGCACAAAAACAATTCTTTGGGGCCGGAAGGGAAAACTACTAGAAACCTCTGTTTTACACATGTGGGAACAACCGCACAGGGAAAAAAGGAATTCTGTTTACATATATACGCTAGTTAGAGGCAGAGGGAGCACTAGGACCCACATGTTACACTTCCCAATTCACTCACAACCTCTCTCAGTGATTTGAAGCCTGGTTTTTTAGTGGCTGCCCTCACTCGTAATCTGCAAGCGTTGTGTAATTTTAAGAGGCATAAGTTCCTAGTTTGGTTTTGCTGCCTGTACAGTTTCTTAAGTTGGTGTGTAAAGGACAAGGTGTTTTCACCCCCAGAAAAACACAGCCCCGTCTGGGTCTCTAACTAAGTCTCCAGGCAGAGCTGCGCAGCCCAACAGCCTACCCAGAGCCCGGCGCTGCTGCAGGGACGTCCCACGTGGTACCGCGGGTGTCCGCCTCTCTCCATGTGGTCGCATCTCCTTGTGCACGGTCTTTTTTTAAAATTACTATTAGTTACTGTCTATCTTCATCTGTGGGTCCCCCACGCTTGGCTCAGTAAGTGCACTTAGAGGTGCCCAGGGCACACCTGCTGAATGAATGAATTTGCTTCCAGTCTGGGCACAGCGGCCCTTTTTGCACTTGACCAGTTCCGTGGGCCACCATCTCTTCGGCATTATTATTGCAAAGAAAGCACAGCTGAGAGCCACCAACTCTAGGCTTCTGCCTACTGGCCTGAAAATTCCAGTGTTATTATTAGTGGAGGCCACTTATTTCCGACTAAAAACTGTCTAGAAATCCAACTCCTCAACCCAAAGGAAACCACAGGTATGTATGCCTACTGGTTAGAGGCAAGCTTGCTGGTTAATTTTGTCTTTGGGAGCTGTCTTTTCTAGGGGAAAGAGGCAGAGAGGGAGACGATTAGGGAGGTAGGGAATGAATACTGGTATTTGGGGCTAGGCATTTTTGTATAAGTAATTTATAAATAAGCAATCTAAATAAGTAATTTAAATTAAATAAGTAATTAATTAAATAATTTGACAAGTAAGCAAATAAGTAATTCAATTAAATCAGTAATTTAAAACTCAGACAATTCTCTAACACAGATGATTTGTTGGGATTAACTGCGTGGCTGGTCCCCCTGTCAATATGGAAACTGTGTTGATGTTTGCGGAAGTCCGACTGAGAATACCGAGAAGAACTGGCACAAATCCCTGTGACACAGGCACCCGTAGTCTCTACCTCCAGAAGACCTCACCTAGAATGTCCATAGAACTCTCCTTGGGGACTTTGTTTTATATTATGGTCCACCTGTCTTGCCTCTGTGCAAGATTAAGACCCTCCCTTAATTCGTGGAATATCTTTGCTATATGGCAGGAGATGACCCTTGACTAGCTCTTCTTCAGGACTCTAGGTGTTCTGAATAAAAACTAACATTTTTGCTGCTGCAGTTCCTAGGGTCCGGAACGACGAGGTGGTAGCGAAGGCCCTTTTACTACGGAGCACATCTAACATCCAAATGGCACTTGGCTGTCTCAGGGGAGCAGGCAGCTCTTAATCTCGGGGTCATGAGTTCAAGCCCCATGTTGAGCATGGAGCCTACTTAAATAAAAATTTTAAAATAATAATAGTAAAATAAAAAATGTTTAAAAGTTAAACAAAAATAAATAAAGTCTCAACAGGATCAAGGTCCTGACTAAAGTAGTTAACACTAAGAACTGAATTTAAGTGAGCACTTACTGTGTAGGAGACACACTTCCACAGTCCTTCCAACACATCAATCATTTAATTTCATAACAAATATTTAAGATATTATTATTATTATTTCCATTCCCATCGTACTAAACAGAAAACCAAGGCCCAGAGAAGATGAATAGCTAGGCTGAGCTCACGCTATTAGTAAGTGACACTAAGATTTAAGCCAAACACTCTGATTTCCAGAGTCTGATTTCATTTTTAACCAAAATGTGAATCTGCCTCAGCTCAGAGAGGGTTTTGAGACCACTCCAAGAGTCAAGTTCTATGACAGGAGGTTCCTTCCAGTCTTGTCGCTCAGCCCGGCCTTCCTCCAACAGAGTACCATGGCCAAGCGAGTGGCAGTGATTGGAGCTGGTGTGAGTGGCCTGTCCTCCATCAAGTGCTGCTTGGATGAGGACCTGGAGCCCACCTGCTTTGAGAGAACTAACGACATCGGGGGACTATGGAAGTTTACAGTGCGTAGCTTGTACCCTCCCCACATCCATCAGTCATAATCTGGCGGTCAGCTTTGTCCCTGCTCTGGCATGGTGGCCTCAGCCTACCTTGGTGATCACATAAGAAAGCAGCTCACTACAACACCATAGCTCGTGTGCAGCTGACACCAGACCGCCTCCTGCAGTCTGACAGGTGATGAACCTGCAGACTCCGCAGGGCAAGGGCAAGGCCAGTTGGAAGAGGGAGGAGGGAAGAGTTACGTGTGATACACCAAACACAGCATTGGAAGTTACAGTGATTTCTAGACCATGGACACTCTGAGACAAAGTAACAGTGTCACCTAGGTTAGGCCGAGAGGCATTGGTGAATACAGAGCAGATGACGCTTTTGGAAGGACAGAAGTTAGCTTCAGGGAGTGAGCTCCAGCCCACAGGATTATTCAGGTCTTTGGGAAGAGAATTGGCAGGAGAGAGGCAAGAATCCAGACCCTGAAAGACGGGGGGGGGGGGGTTGGGGGGGGGGGTAGTTTTCACCTAATCACAATAATAAGAGCCAAGGCACTGATTAGTCCTTCTCAGGTGTGGAATGTGCACCCTGGGTGGCGGGGGGGGGGGGGGGGGGGGTTACACCTAGGGCTAGTCCAGCTGTTAGGTGACTCGAGCAACAGAAGTTGGGGCTGGAAGGGGCTTAAATACCAGCTGCCTCAGCAGGGACCTAGGTGTCCGTCCCGTTGGTGGGACCTAAAGTGTCAGGAGACAGGAGGTCTGAGAACTGGATGCTCCGGGGGGTAGGAGAAAAGCAACGTTCAGTGGGGGCTCGTGGTGGAGGAGAGTACCTGGATCTCCATGAGTGAGGGGAGTCTTCATGGAGAAGGTGGCCCTCGCCAGTCTTTGACAGACGGTGAAGGAAATGGAATAAGCAAATGTATGTAAGCAGGTGTGGTCACAACCCCAGGATTATAGTGTGCTGGGGGGAAGGTTTCTCCGATGGACTGTGACCCTGATCGAGCCACCAAATGTCGATGTGGAAAGAAAACACTGGGTCTGGCTTGT
Source organism: Taxidea taxus jeffersonii (assembly GCA_003697995.1). NCBI lineage: Eukaryota > Metazoa > Chordata > Mammalia > Carnivora > Mustelidae > Taxidea > Taxidea taxus. Next base: position 136,562 of record ML103991.1, read on the forward strand.
GTACCTTCTGCTACTTGACCCCACAGTTGGTTTGGTTTTCTTCCCCCACTCTAAAATAATAGAGAAAATTTTTAGAAAATAATATTGAGTTAAAAAAAAAATAAGAGTGCCTGGATGGCTCAGTCAGTTAAGCATCTGACTCCCAATTTGGCTCCGGTCATGATCCCAGGGTCCTGGGCTTGAGCCCATATTGGGCTCCACCGCCAGCACAAAGTCTGCGTCAGATTCTCTCTCTCTCCCTCTCCCTCTGCCCCTCCCCCCACTTGCACGTGCATGCACGTGCTCTCTCTCTAAACTAAATAAAGAAATCTAAAAACAAGAAAAAGAAAATATACCTAGACAATAAATACAAAAATCAATGAGGCGTTCTGTGAGCAAAGGCAAGAGGACGAGGTCCTCATGAGTGAAGAGATTGAGGATGGCAAAAAGAGAAGAAAAAAATAAGCAAGGCAGACTATAGGCCCCATGCTCATGGAATCACTGAACGGTAGTGTTAGTCTTGGAGGCCTACTAAATTTTGTTAACTTCTTTGTAGTGTGAGAAAGATACTGTGGTTAATAATTCCAGTCCCACCAATGATTTCTGACAACTATAGCATGGAGTTCTAATGCTGAGTTTTCCTGAAACTCTTTGGAATTACAAGTGGAATCTCTTTTCTTCCTGCCTTCCCCACCCCATCTAGCTAACTATGTTTCACCACAGGAAACTTCTAAAGATGGGATGACCAGGGTCTACAGGTCATTAATGACAAATGTCTGCAAAGAAATGTCATGTTATAGCGACTTCCCCTTCCAAGAAGATTATCCCAATTTCATGAACCAAGGAAAATTTTGGGACTATCTCCAAGAATTTGCTGAGCACTTTGACCTTCTGAAATACATTCAGTTTAGGGTAAGACAACTTGGGTTACAGAAAGGTTAATAATGGGAGCTGCTCATTCAGCAAGCTAATGGAAAGGGCATCCTAAGTAAACTTATTCCTGATTTTTTTATCTCTGTATGAATAAGGCAGATGCGAAAGACTCCACTTCTCCTATTTCTCATTTTTACTCAAATAAATCACTAAGATACCCACTTTTCTGATTCCAAATTCTTATTCAGGATGAAATTTAGAGATTCTTTTTCTTTGAGAGGAAAGAAGAAACAAATTTTGTTCATGAAAAGTGCTGGGAAGAAATGACTAGGAATCTGAACTGCAGGAACTGTAATGAGCCAAAACTGTTCCCATATTTTCCAGATGCATTCGGTATTGCAACTCATCTCCTTCCCGCTGGAAATAAGAACTAAATGTTTCCTCCTTCCAGGGAAGAAATGCAAAAGTTTTGGGGCCTACCATGTAGGACCACTTTTGAGACTTTGTACAAGTTACTTAATTTCCTTATTGGGGAGATAAACCAATATTGACAAACCTCTTACCCTGAGATGGGCTTGGCCCACGAACACGGTTACCATACCAGCCATTACATGAGGTCCCAAGGTGACCGACAGAAAGGGAGTGGGGGCGCCTGGGTGGCTCCGTGGGTTAAAGCCTCTGCCTTCGGCTCAGGTCATGGTCTCAGGGTCCTGGGATCGAGCCCCGCATTGGGCTCTCTGCTCAGCGGGGAGCCTGCTTCCCGCCTGCCTCTCTGCCTGCCTCTCTGCCTACTTGTGATCTCTGTCTCTCTTTCTCTCTCTTTGTGCCAAATAAGTACATAAATGTTTAAAAAAAATAAAAAATAAAAATTGTTTAAAAAAAGAAAGAAAGTGAGTGTTGTCTGCTACTTCCAGACCACAGTGTGCAGTATAACTAAGCGTCCAGACTTCTCCGAAACTGGCCAGTGGGATGTTGTCACAGAGACAGAGGGGAAGCAGGAACGAGCTGTCTTTGATGCTGTCATGGTCTGCACCGGACACTACCTGAATCCCCGTTTACCCTTGGAGTCCTTTCCCGGTGAGTCATTTCTACCTGAGACCGTGTCTACTCTTCTGGGCTCTCCTAGAAAAAGTCATTTATTTGTAACTGAAAATAATTCCTAATGATTAGAGACAACTCTATGTTCACTCGCAGAAATGCTATGTACAAACTAACTTTGAGAGGTGTAAAGAACTGTGGAGGTGTCTTCTTATTTACTTATCAATATAAATGCTGCTGTTACTGAAGCTTTAACGTTCAGTGATCACATAAGGCTTGTGGGTCATTAAAAAATAATAATAATACAAGCTTTTGAATTTTGTCATTGAATTACAGGTCACTTAAATCAGGAGGGATCTGTAATTCAATAACTTTAAGGAAGTGAGAGTATAAAAAACCTGACAGATTTGTGTTTAAAGAACAGAGCAGCAAGCATACATCCCAGGAAATATTTTCACCCTTCATTCCAGTTTTAGTGTACGTGCTGCCGAAGTGAGCACTATTTTCACCCTTCAAAACGGTCCCCACAATAATAATCCACCATCTCTTAGACCAAAGCCATCGCCACAACAGAGTTTTAGAAATTCCTTTTGGAAATGCTTTTGACTCTAACAGCTCATTTTTTTAAAAAATGTGCAATTGACCTTTGAGCATCTCGGGGGCTAGGGATGTTGACCCCCTACATAGTCAAAAATCCCCCGTATAACCTTTGACTTGCCCCCAAAAGCTTAAGTATTAATGGCCCGCTGTTGACTAGAAGCCTTATTAACAGTATGAACAGTCAGTCTACGCATGCTCTGTATGTTACATGTATTATATACCATATTCTTACAATCAAGTAAGCTAGAGAAAAGAAAGCGCGATCAAGGAGACCTCAAGGAAGAGAAAGTACGTTTGCAGTGCTGTGTGGTATTTACTGAGAAAAATCCATGTGTACGTAGATCTGCACAGTTCAAAGCCGTGGTCGTCACGATTGGCAGATCCCCGTGTTTTGAGATCAAATGAGGATGATTAAAATGTGGTGCAGCCGCTCTTCTGTCACTTAGAAGTGGCTTTCAAGACAATGGAGTAAGTGAAGTTTTGAAACTTCATTAAGGAATTGAAAGGACGTTGAAGGAAGAGGGTCAAGAAGAAAGCTTGCAAACCTGAGCCAATTAAAAAAAAAACGAAAATGTAATCTCAAATTAACAAAATATCCTACTTTAAACAAATGTTTTAGGGATCGAGCAAGACTTCAATGCATAACTTTGCAGAGAAGCAATGGTGTGAATAGTGGCTGGGCTTCAGACTTGCAACGAGCCGGGAGCCTAAATGAACAACGACACAGCACTGAAGAAATTCAGAGCCAGCTCTCGTAAGGAAGTTAAGTTTCTGTGGCGAGATGTGTTACGAGTGCCAGAGCAGCGATGGTTTGGGGAGGGAGCGTCTTGTCAGGTTTGGCTCGGCTTACCCTTAGTTCCCCTTAGACTCTGACTAAAAGTTGCTCTTGCAAAAGATCAGCCAAGAACTGAGAGGTGGGGAACCTTGGGGCAGTTTAAAGCGTGTCACCTGGAAGAACCAGTTCCGAGGGAAGAGACCGGGCAAACATAAGACAGAATCACCAGGCAGTCCGAGATCACTTCCAGCAAACATTTCTATATATGTTAATGACCTCCGGGGAAGAAGTGATTGCATCAGATGTATTGGCGTGCCCTTCTCTTTTGCCCCCAAACCCAGATTTTGGAAAAGGAATTCACACATACCGATTTCAGAGACTCTTACTGAGGAGGTCTATGTTTACGACAGGACCCTAGAAGGATTTGTGACAGGAGACACCAGGACAGATACCCCAATTTCCTTTGTGTTCCCAGAATGAGGAATGTTGCTGAGGGACACAGTGGGAGGTTTCCAAGGAGGCCTGATCTGCTACAGTTCCCTCGGGGCAATGGCCCTTGAGACGTGGCCTTTAGCTTACTACTTAGGAACAAAGTTCTGAGGTCAGCAGCCCAGACCACATCCCAGCACTAGTTGCACAACCTTGGGTAAACTCCGCCCAGCGACTCCGTCTCATGGAGCAGCCCTGAGAATTCCATGAAACCGTCCGTGCACAGTACTCAGCAGAGGACAGACCGCTTAGCGAGCTCTCCACCAACAGTAGCTCCTGCCGCTGTGACACGTGACCTCCTGGGAATAGTAAGAATCTTCGAGAACTGTTCAGAAGAAGCTGCTTCCTAAGAGACATGTGATTCCCGCACACTAAGAGCTACTCAGCCCTCTGTTTCAAGTCCTGTCTCAGTGCCCGTCCCACCTCAGAGTCCGAGGTCCTCCTACATTCCAGGTGGGAGCCCCAGGGCAGGTAACACGGACCCAAGTTGCACATTCCTCTCCTCATGCAGTTGTGTAGGGCTGACTCTCCAACTGCCTATCAGTCGTGGTTGTTAGTTATAGATGAGGGTGTGAATGCCTAATTATGTGTGACCAATTCCTCATAAATGCCTTTAGCTTTGTGAGCATTGTAAATGGAATTCAAGGGCCTGGTCGTCCTTCCCTAAGACAGTTGCTGTGATTTCCCAAAGCGTAACGTTAGGGCAGTAAGTATGAGATGAAGAAGCAGCAGCAGAGCTGGAACAGAGACATTTAGTGACAAGGCAAACTAAGTCCCATGCCCCTCGGCACCCCTGAGGGTGTCACTGAATAAGAGGACAATGCAATAATTGAAGGTTATAAGGATGACCTTGAATTATCAGTGTGTTCTACTTTTAGGACATAAAATTGATAATTACCTTCAGAAAGACTTCTGTTAAAAAAAAAAAAAAAGATTTTGATGTTTCTGTGTTACATTGCCCAGTTGTCTGAAAACTTCTCTCCCCTGAAGGTTGCATTTCCTTGGCATCGAATGATGCATTTATTATCTGGCATTAGATGTCCCCAGGTGAGGGGACAGCAGTCCACAAGTGCTCAGTAGTCCCCAGTTTTCCACTCCCTGGCACGCACCCCCCCATACATGGGCATGAGATAGAGAAAGCAAAATACAGTTAAAATGAAAGCTGAACCTTGAAGCCATTTTCCATGACAATAGTGTGTGTTTAATATGAGCTTGTTGAACGAAATCAGTTACCGAATGGCATTATGAAAACAGTCTGAAAGAAAAGAACTAGTGTGATGATAGCTGTGGGCTATGACCGTGGCTCAGGGTTTCCTAACCACTGCCAAGACCTGAGATGCTTATTTTAAAAGCAAATTCATGTGGCATTTACAGAGTAGAACCTCCAAAAGTGGGCCCCTGGAATCCCAATGTTTAACAAACTCCCCCAGCAATGTGATTCTCATGGAAACTAAAGCCTTAGAGTCATTTCCATTGTCTAAGCAGAGGCAGCCTTGCCCCCTGGTTACCATGGGCAACCTAGGTTCAAGCTGTGCCTCTGACTTATTGGCCCCAAACCGTGTGTCCTAAGTCCCTATTTCTCCAGCTGTAAAATGAAATACTCAGCACCTTCTTCCTATGGTTGCTCGAGGATGAAATCAGCTGCCAGCCATGGAGTGCCCAGCACAGGACCCGGAACAGAGGGCTCAGTGGGACTTAGCTCAGGGTGTTGGTATGAAAGAACTCTGCCTGCTCTTTTTTGGAAAAAGAAATGGGGGAAAAATTACTGGTACCAAATTAAATATAATTATTTGCTATTTCCAGGGCAAACTCAATCCCTTAAGTCATTTGAGGGAGAAAAACAGCTTGAAAGGTAGCGCAAATAGGAGTCATAAAACCGGAATTTAAATCCTGTCTCTGGCACTTACTAATTACATGGCCTTAAGCAAATCACTTAGCCTTTCTAAACTGAGTGGATTTACCTTTAAAGACAAGGATGAATAACTCCCACCTCCAGGAGGATTATTACAAATCTGACTTGAGTGAATAACTCTGGCGGTCCCTGGCTGACCACAGTTCGTTAAGATTTTTTTGTAAAGGGTATAACTTCCTGCTAAACCGTAGCGTGAATTCATTCTTTGAGTAACAGCGATGCAATTTCCCATGCACAGAGCGATGACAGAGTGATACTGGAAGAGAGACAGGAGAAGGTAGTGGGGCATAACCTGGACGTTAAAAGTCCAGGATCTTGCATCTAAATTCCCAGCTCTCCGGCACCTGCCTGGCTCAGTCAGTGCAGTGCGCAACACTTGATCTCAAGGTCATGAGTTCAAGTCCCAGGTTGCATGTGGAGCCTACTTAAAAATTAATAAATAACGGCTCCTGGATGGCTCAGTTGTTAACCTGCATCTGCCTTTGGCTCAGGTCATGATCTCAGGGTCCTGAGAGAGAGCCCCACATCAGACGTCCTGTCAACGGGGAGCCTGCTTCTCCCTCTGCTCCTCACCCTGCTCTCATGTGCTCTCTCTCTCCCTCAAATAAATAAATAAAATCTTAAAAAAAAAAAAACTGTGGGTGAATTGTCAAAAAAAAAAAAAAGACCCTCACTTTGCGTATATGTGTGGTCAAATGCGCAGTTCTGTTTTGTAAGGGAAAAAAGACTTTCCTTCTACCCTCCTCAGCTTGATAGGCAAATTAACTGGGAGAAAGGTATACAGATTTATTAATTTTTAATACTAATCCAGGGGCATCATGAAAATAATGAATATCCAAAAAAGCTATGAGATTTGAGTTTACATACCATCTTAATAGGGAAAGGGGAGGGGCTGTAGGCAATCCAGGGGAGAGCAAATGTTTCTAGAAAGACGAATAACAGTCTCTTAGAAGAGTCAATGGGAGATACGATCATTTGTGATAAAGTTTGTGTATAGACTTCTGCTGTCCACTTGTGAGCCAATCTTCCCTGGTTGTTGAAACGCCAGGGAAGAGATTTATGACCACAGGAGTCTCTTTGGAGGATCTGCCTTTAGGCAGATGAGGCGGGTCCAGAGAAGGCCTCTCCCTGTCTTTGCTGTCTTTCAAGGCCCTTCACTTAAAAATAATCAATCTAGGGGCGCCTGGGTGGCTCAGTGTGTTAAAGCCTCTGCCTTCGGCTCAGGTCATGGTCCCAGGGTCTTGGGATCGAGTCCCACATCGGGCTCTCTGCTCAGCGGGGAGCCTGCTTCCCCCCTCTCTCTCTGCCTGCTTCTCTGCCTACTTGTGATCTCTCTCTGTCAAATAAATAAATAAAATCTTTAAAAAAAAAATCAATCTAGGGGCGCCTGGGTGGCTCAGTGGGTTAAAGCTTCTGCCTTCGGCTCAGGTCGTGATCCCAGGGTCCTGGGATCGAGCCCTACATCGGGCTCTCTGCTCAGCGGGGAGCCTGCTTCCCCCTCTCTCTCTGCCTGCCTGTCTGCCTACTTGCGATCTCTGTCAAATAAATAAATAAATTCTTTAAAAAGAAATAATCAATCTATCAAAGCAGCCCACTTGGGGTGGCATGTCCTGTGGTAAAGTATTCCAAACATGACAGCAATGCAAAAAAATAACATCGAGTAGTCATACAGTTCCCTCAAGGAAACGACAAGGCACTGAGAGACAAAGCCCTAGCCAAAATGTGAACAGTTGGGGAATAAATGCAATCATTTCTGTCAATTTTTACTTAGTCCAAAGTGCAAGAGGGCTACAACAGTTTGGGTAATGATTTCAAATGCTGCCGAAGCCTCTGTGACATCTATCTAAGGTTTACCCTTGTTAAGATGGCTTTTCTGGTGGGACGCCTGGGTGGCTCAGTTGGTTAGTCATCTGCCTTTAGTTCAGGTTATGATCTTGGAGTCCTGGGTTAGAGTCCCTCATCAGGCTCCCCACCGAGCAGGGAGCTTGCTTCTCCCTCTGGCTTGTGTGCTCTTTCTCTTTCTGACAAATAAAAAAAAAAATTCTTTAATAAAATATTCGTGGGGCACCTGAGTGGCTCAGTCGTTAAGCATCTGCCTTTGGCTCAGGTCATGATCTCAGGGTCCTGGGATTGAGCCCTGCATGGGGCTCCCTGCTCAGCAGGGAGCCTGTTTCTCCCTCTCCACTCCCCCTGCTCCACTCTCGCTGTGTCTCTGTCTGTCAAATGAATAAAATCTTTTAAAAAATAAATAAATAAGTAAAATAAAATCTTCAAAAGAGTCTCCAAAAAAAAAAAAAAAGCCTTTTCTGCTTTTCACTAATCACCATTGATCTTTCACGAGTAGTTTTAAGACTAAGACTAATGTTGAACTGGGGAGGAAAAACTTGCTACCAGGACAGCTGGCCCCACTTGCAGGCAGGCACAGCCACAGCCTGTCAAGCTTGGGTCAAACACCAGGCCCCGAGCTTCATAGACTCCAAGGGTCAAGGTCTCACAGTGGTCTCCTTGCAGCCCCTCCAACCTGCCTCCATGTCCAGGGGACAGAAAATATCACAGCACTTTACATCCTTTCCTGAAATTCCCCAATTTCCAACTCCTGGCTGCTTCGACTCCAATCCCCAAAAGTGAGTGAGGGGCTAGGGATCCCCAAACGGATCTGCATACACATTCTTTGCAAATTCTGCACAGTCAGCTTAACACATCCCTTGGAATATGGCCAGGATTGTATTCAGTTTCCAGCTTGGGGTCTTAGGAGGCAAAGAATCCAATTAAAATATTGTGTTACACAAATTACCGATGCAATAAATGTTATTAAGTACATGAATCAATCAATCATTGTATGACAGGAGAATGACATATTCAGGGAGACAGTTTCATTTTTTTATTTTTAGATTTATTTCTACTTATTTTATTTCTTTAAGATTTTATTTATTTATCTGTCAGAGAGAGAGGGAGAGCACAAGCAAGGGGAGCAGCAGGCAGAGGGAGCAGCAGGTTCCCTGCTGAGCAAGGAGCCCGACACAGGACTCGATCCCAGGACCCTGCAATCATGACCTGAGCCAAAGTCAGTCACTTAACTGACCGAGCCACTCGGGCTTCCCTATTTCTATTTATTTTAGAGGGAGAGTAGGGGGAGGGGCAGAGGGGTAGAAAGAGAGAGAGTTTCCCTACCAAGTGTGGAGCCAGATGCGGGGCTCGATCTCACAACCCTAAGAAAACGACCTGCACCGGAACCAAGAGTCAGACGCTGAACCAACTGCACCCCCAGGTACCCCTAGTTTCATCTTTTTATTTTAAAATTTTGGAAGTACTTAAAAGCCTCCCTTTCAGGTTCCTTGTCAGACCTTCATCTCACCCGCCCTTGGGTCCGACGGTCACTGACCCCATCCCTCTTGTTCCCTCTGCCACCTCGTGATTCCCATGGCTGCAGCTGCCACTGCAAACATCTCTGCTTCCTCTGTTACTCCCGGTCTTCATTTACACGAATCCATGCTTTATGTCTTTTTTCTAGATGCCAAGGAGATAGTTACCAAAAATGAATCAAGAGAAGAAATATTCTGAGAGCCCTTCTCATGTTCATAAATTCCATCATCATGGTCCTGCTATTAACAGCGTGTTAGGAACTGGAAAGATCAGTAGTGACCCAAATATAAACAATATAAGAATGGAGTATAAATAAGGATAGGGTATAATAAAGCATTAAGCATATAATAAAGAATAAAGTAAAATAAGCATTAAGTATAAGTAGCAAGCCTAAACCACAAAAAGAATTAGTTTATGTATAAGAGAACTTTCCACGGAAGAAATTTTATTCTGTAAATAATAAACTGTAAATAAACTGTAAATAAATTAAAATTCAATTTGTAAATATGTTATATACACAAGCCATATTCTTATAGACTATATCTGTTGGGTAAAATACAGTCTACTTCTTGCTTACGATGTTCAGGGTCATGCATGAGAGGTTTGTTTGCAGTGAGCTCGAGTTCCCCCAAGTAACTGCTTTCAACAGGAGCGCTCGCGTGGCATACAGATTCTCCCACATTTGGCAATCTCCTGCAGGCTGTACTCAGTCTATATCTGGGCTCCCAGAATCCAGTGGAGAGGGAGATGGTGTGCTGCGTCTACTTCCTTTAATAGCAGCAGGAGCAAAAGGCTGGCGTATTTCTGGAACTTTCCTTTTTCTCTAGACCCTAGACTGCATCCTAGGGAATTACAACCTTAGATACTTCTGATTTTCTGATCCCTCCTTCCCCTCAGGTATTCATAAATTTAAAGGCCAGATCCTGCACAGTCAGGAGTATAAGAGCCCAGAAGGCTTTCAAGGCAAACGCGTGTTAGTGATCGGTCTTGGGAACACTGCAGGAGACGTGACCGTGGAGCTGAGTCGGACGGCAGCTCAGGTATCCCTGGTGAATCCACACCCTGACCCCATCATCATTTCTGGTGTCTGGAGAGAGGCAGACACGATGACAAAACACATTGGCTAGTTGTTAAATCACGTGGACAGAGCATGAGGGAAAAAACCCACCAGTTACAGGAGTGAACCATCTCCAAGAGGGGGCTAGGAAACTGCATGGATGTCAGACCACGAGGGACTTTTCAGAGGTAACGGCTTCAGAAACAAGACCAAACGGGCCATTCGTTCCACCCAGACCAATTATCTTTCTTTTACACTCTCCCTCTGCGATTCGGGCAAAACTCCCATATGAAGTTAGAAAAGGGAAGGTTTTTTCTGACCACATTTGTTTTCAAAGAAAAGCAACCTTTACTCTGCCCATGAAGTATATTTAATGATTTTAGAAAGTCCAAGCACAGATTCACAAATTGGAAATCTGTTCCACTTTAACATAAATTATAGGACAGTGATTCGATTTGGAAAGAAGAGATTTTTATTTAACCCAATTAAAATAGCTCTCTCCAAACATCGCTTTAAAGTCGATATTATTTAGATGGGGAAAAAACTGCCTGGTGAATAGTGCATACCTACATGCAACAACAAAAAGTCATTTCTAGATCTGTGTACAAATTTACAGTTAAGAACAGATGTTAGGAATGAAATCTTGCCATTTTCAGCAGCGTGTATGGAGCTAGAGGGGATTGGGCTAAACAAAATGAGTCAGTCAGGAAAAGCCAAATACCATATGATTTCACTCACATGTGGAATTTAAGAAACAAACAAGCAATGGGAAAAAAAAAAAAAAGAGTGGGAAAGAGAGACAAATCAAGAAACAGACTCCTAACTCTAAAGAACAATCTGGTGGTTCCTAGAGGGAAGTGGATGGGGGATGGGTGATACAGGCAAGCCGCTGTGATGAGTGCTGGGTGCTGTACGGAAATGCTGCATCACTATATTGTACACCCGAAACTAACAGAGAGCACTGCATGTTAACGAACTGGAATTAAAATTAAAAACTTGTTTAAAAAGGTCAGATGTTATAAGAATATTTGAAACACACCAGGGAAAAATACTACAAGATGATGTCCCTATATTTATCCTGCCTTACTTTTTAGGTACTTCTCAGTACAAGGACTGGTGCCTGGGTTCTCCACCGCTCTTCCGATGGGGGCTATCCATTTAATATGGTGATTACAAGAAGATGCCTTAATTTTATCACACAAGTTCTGCCCTCGTGTGTACTAAACTGGATTCAACAGAGGCAACTGAATAAAAGATTTAACCATGAGAATTATGGATTAAGTATTACAAAGGGGTACTTAAATTCTTTTATTTAATGGGGAAATTATTTTTCATTCTACTTTATTCAGAACTCAAAATCTTCAATAATTATAATCCTGCTTTTGTTTATTCTGTTCTGACCTTAGCTCCTTAATTTTTTTTTAGATTTTATTTATGTATTTGACAGAGAGATCACAAGTAGGCAGAGAGACAGGCAGGGATGAGGGGAAGCAAGCTCCCTGCTGAGCAGAGAGCCCAATGTGGGGCTCGATCCCAGGACCCCAAGATCATGACCTAAGCCAAAGACAGAGGCTTAACCCACTGAGCCACCCAGGCGCCCCCTTAGCTCCTTAATTAAGACAATGTCCATCAGGTACCACAGCAGTCCTTGAAATGGGACTATTCTCTGTCTGGTAACAAAAGTAGGAATTCATTAGGCTAGAAGAAAATGGAGATAAAACCTTTTCATTTCGAGCTTGAAAATCAAGAAATTAAAACTGGCTTTGAGGAATCTTGGAATGGCTACCGTCTACACATGGAATATTTGCAGCAGCATAAGTACAGATAACTTTTCATCAATGTTGTCTCTGGCTAGATGATTAGAGGCTGCATTTCCAACAGGAATTCCTAGAATTACATGTTTTAACATGCATCTGTATAAAGTTGCACATGGCAAAAGAAAGAAAACTCTTTAAATGAATATAATATATATATAATATATGATGAATATAAGGTCATTAAAGGTGACTTTTACTTTATGCTTGACCCAAATATTTTTCTTTGGTAAGACAGCTCTCAACTTATAAAGAAAATTAATGGCAATGGATGATTTGTCTTTTTTTTTTTTTTTTTTGAGAGAGAGAGACTGAGAAAGTGTGTGTGGACATGTGTGAGCAGGGGAGGGAGAAGGGGGCAGAAGGAGAGGGAGAGAGAGACTCCCCAGCAGGCTGGACACCCAGCACAGAGCCCCCTCTGGGTTGACCATATGACCCTGAGACCATGATGTGAACCAAAATCAAGGATCAGTCGCTTAACTGACTGAGCCACCCAGGTGCCCCAAAATGTCTATTTTACAAAGACATTATGTCTGCTGTGATTAGACAGAATGATGTTCATAAAGAAAATATTTGTCAGCATAAATGGATTCAGATTTTTTTTTTATTTTTATCCAAAAAGTTTCTTGGTAACTTCCTCTTTGCCTGTTGTCAATCCTTTGAGGCCTGGGTGAGGTGAGACCCAAAACTGATGATTAAATGGATTGTTGCCTACTCAATCCTGACGCTTCAAGGAAAGCATTTCTCCAGAAATTAATTTCAAGAGAATTTTAAACCCGAAGCAGGAAAGAATAGGTTTAAACATTGTTGATATGCCTTCTGCCGGAAGTAGGGAGGACAAAACGTGTTATTGCAATAATAAGTTGGAGAGGCAGCTTGCTAACCAAATAGAGTTCGCTCCAGTATCTCATAGACATAAGTACAATGAATAATTTTCTCTTCTCTGTCAAAGGAAGAAATCAAAATTCATTGTGAATGACGAACTGCCAACCTGTATCCTTTGTGGGACAGTCACCATGAAAACCAGCGTGAAGGAGTTTACAGAAACCTCTGCTCTCTTTGAAGACGGAACGGTGGAAGAAAACATCGATATTGTGATCTTTGCGACAGGATACACATTTTCTTTTCCCTTTCTCAAAGAACCTCTTAAAAGCCTCAGTACAAAGAAGATATTCCTGTATAAGCGGGTCTTTCCTTCAAACCTAGAGAGAGCAACCCTAGCTCTCATTGGCTTCATCAGCCTTAAAGGATCCATCTTAGCGGGCACGGAGCTCCAAGCACGCTGGGCCACGAGAGTATTCAAAGGTACCTCTTTTTAAAGCCCTATGTGACCATCTGAGTCTTCAAATGAGTGCCTTGTGATTTAGCCCCAGTGGCACAGATGTGAGCTAAAGTAACAGGAAATATCAAGAGCTTAATGGATACTTAATCTGTGGGTGATATTATCAGGTGGGTGTGCTTATATCGCTAACATGACAGAGTAGAAAAAACGTTTTTGATTCTGTGGATGGAGTAAATTTGGACAACAACATACAATCCCATCTCTCAGATTCACTGAAAGTGCTGAAGCTTCAGGATCCCCTATTCTGTTCTACTCTAGTCTAGTCTGGTTTATTTACTTCTAAATCTTATCATTTATTTCTAGAAGTAAAATTTTGTACCGCTTCCGAAGAAAGTTATTGGACTAATGCCCACTGTGAATAAAGTTGAGTTCTGGGGAGATGGTAACCTTTGAAAATGCCTATAAAATTTTTTTTAGATACTGGACACTAAATTGTCCATTTTCGCTGTAAGAGCACAAATGATGGGATTCAGGGCTACTGGGGTCCGATCCCAACTCAAACTCATCAGCTTTGTGAGGACCTCTCTGAAGCTCAGACCCTTCATCTGAACAACAGGAATAATAAAACCTCTTTCCCAAGGATGTTGTAGGATGGATGTCTGCCAAGCACTTAGCACTGTGCTTGGCACACAATGAAGGTTATTAATTGACAGCTGTCATTCTTCTCCTGCTGTTATTTTCATACCTCTCTAAAGCTGGGCAAGTTTTAGATGAGTAAGCATTTTAAAGAATTGCACTTGTGTCATTTTTAAAATAAAAACAGCAACCACTACTGAGCCAATCAGCTGTCCTTTAACAGAAGTGGGTCCTTCATGAATAAAAACAATCACCAATAATTTACAAATAGCACATAATGCATGTCGACTTTTATCACACTGTACAAATGTAATAGACATCCAATGCCACACATTTCCAATGATCACAAATTTTTTTTTCTTTAAGGCCAATTAAAGTGCTTTGACAGCATTATCCGATTATAGTAAAACCACAGAAGACTCTTAAGTACCCGATGGTTTGTTTGGGTTTTTTTAGTGTTTGATAATGAGCTCAAAAATGCTTATCAGAATGATAGCACTGACAAAATGAAACTCGATTAGCTCACAGCCCCAGAGTAATCACATGCTTCTCCAGAGAGCCTCGGGGGGCAATCCAGGAACTGCCAAGTAAGGTCTTGCCCACTCGTCACAGGATCAAGTGATGCCGGTGACAAGCACTTGATCAGAGTGACGGCAGAGCTAGCTCCAGTACACAGGGACCCCACGCTCTGGGTCAGCACTCGGCTCCGAGCCAGGAGAGCAGAGCCCACGCCCTGAGACCGTGTAGGTAGGAGGCTGAGACACCACTTCTCACCACTCGAGCAGTCAGCAGGCAGGCTTATATAAATGAGGTCGTTGCTAGTATTTCCGCTGAACCGGCGAATGGCTCTCACGCGCACGGACACAAACAGGCATAACAAACCGCATAATACAGACAATATCGTATATGAATATATGCGGTACGCGGGCAGATAAAGCAGCTGGAGCCGGTGCTGATGACCAGGGGGCCCGTGTCGCTGAGGGCGGGGCCGTGGGGTGTCCACCCTCATCATTCTGGCAGGAGAGGACCCTAGTGAGTGGTTTTGGAGGAGGACTTTGCCTCCAGAGATGACCTCTAATTACAGGCTGAGCTTTGACTGTTAGATGTCCTAAGGGTAGAACAGTGCGGGGGGGGGGGCAGAAATGGGGTAGGGGGGCTCGAAGGAAGAGGCACCGGTGACATGTGTTTCCGATTGTTCTCACAGGACTCTGCCAGGTACCTCCATCCCAGAAACTGATGGCTGAGGCTACTACAAAGGAGCAGCTCATAGAAAGGTAGGACGGGACGTGCAGCTCGTTCCAGGAAAACCTACCAGGGTATTTACACACACACACATAACCCATTCCTAGAGGAGCACTGCGGCAGGCTGGAGGTCACTGCACTAGAGTCAGAAGAATATGTTTTTAACCTTAACTCTTCCACCAACTGGATCTGTGGCCTGAGATGTGTCTACGGGGGCACCCACCGCGTCACCTCAGTGAACCCAGAGCCCGGCCCCCAGCAGATGGCAATCGTGGGTGCCCCAGCCCCTGGAAGTCCACCGTGTCCTGGTTCTCCTCCTCTCCCTCAGGCTGCTCTTTCTCTGAATTTACTGGCGGGCCACCTCCTCGCTCCTAAAAGCTGGTGAACCGCGACCTTAATCCTCAGACCTCTTCTCACTTCTACTAACACTCACTCCTAGGTGGCCTCGTCCTGACCTGTGGCTTTCAATGCCATCGTACGGTATGGCTTCCGTCTCTCTCCCCAGAATTCCAACTCCTAATCCAAGTCCCTCTAGATATGTCCACTTGGGCACCCCTTGGTCTCTCAAATTGGGTGTGTCTACAAACGCACCCTCGCCCCCATCACTGGCCCACCCACCTCGCACACGGGCTGCTGTGAGACTTCTCCCCTTCTTTGTCACTGGCTGCTCATCCCAATCGGTCCACCAAGAACCCTAGAGTCACCCTTTCCTCCTCTTTTTCTCTCGGACCCCACATCAGCAAAGACCTTCAAACAAATCCAGAATCCGGACCCTTCCAGCTACCCCCACAGCCACCCCAGACCAGCCACTGTCATGTTTCACTAGGACACCTGCTGTCGCCCCTGCTCTGGTCTCCCCGCTTCCGCTCTGTTCTACAGTCAGATCTTGAAACTGCGGCAGGAGTGAGCGACACCGATTGCTCTTCTGTTCGGAGCCCTCTGACTGCTCCCCGTTTCACTCCCAGAACCTTCCCTGCAACTCCGCTGCCCTCTGGAGCTCCCAGCTAGCTCTGGGCCCCTCTGCCTTCCGTCCTCCCACCTCACCCATACTGCTCCAGTCACCCCCGCCTCCTCGCTGGTCCGCAAACGTGCCCAGCACAGCCCCTCAGAACCTCTGTTCTTACTGCTTCTTCTGCCTGGAACGTTCTCCCCACCAGACAGCTACAGGCTCAGTCTGACAAACATCACTCGTAAGAGGGAAGCCTTCTCTGACAACACTGTATAAATATGGCGGCCCAGCCAGTCCCTTCAGTGCCTCTCCCCACCCCCCACCCCCGCCTTTATATTACTTGATAATACCTATGACCACCTGATTTATTACATATCTATTTGGTTGGGGTTTTTTAATATTTTTTAAGTTTTACTTATTTATTCGAGGGAGAGAGTGTGAGCAAGTAAGAGCAGAAGAGCACAAGGGGGTGGGGGAGGAGGGGAAGAGCAGAGGGAGAGGGAGGAACAGACTCCCCACTGAGCAGGGAACCCGACCTGGGGCTCGATCCCAGGACCCCGGGATCCTGACCTGAGCTGAAGGCAGAGGCTTAACCGACTGAGTCACCCAGGTGTCCTGGCTGGGGGGTTTCTATAATTTGTTAATTTCCTCACTAGGATGTAAGTTCTTTCATGACAAGCCTTTTGTTTTATTCACTCCTGGCCCCCAGCACCTAGGATGATGCCTGTCACATGATGGACGCTTAATATTTATTTATTGAAAGAATAAATGAATGAATGAATGACATTATGAAAGTTTACTAACAGCAGCAATAGGTAGGAATAAATTTTCATATACAGTACTCAGGCCTGCATCATGTTCAGTGCTGTTACACCACAGATAGCTGTCTCAACTCAAAATTAACATAAAAAAAAAAAATAGGTGGCCATACTGATGCTTCTGATCGTGCTCATTCATTCAACTGTTGTATTTGGACCAACCAAGTTTTTAACTCATATCAAATTCAACAACCAAAACCATTATCTGGAGCCCCTCTTCAATGGCCTCCTTTTACCGTTCCCCTTAACAAATGAATTATCTTCATCAACACCCTTTGTAGATAAACTCCTCTCATTTTTCTTTGCAACATAGAAAAACATTCCCAAACATGGTTTGACCCTGAGAAGCAGAAACAAAATGGTGGGAGGAGGGGGGACTTATAAACTGACAATGGAAAATGGTCCATCTTTTTTCCTCTCAGGGGTGTGATGAAAGACACCAGTGAAGACAAACTTGAGTTCATTCAGTACCTGGATGACCTTGCTGCATGCATAGGCGCCAAGCCCAGTGTCCCTCTTCTGTTCCTCAAGGATCCCAGACTAGCTTGGGAAGTTTTCTTTGGACCATGCACTCCTTACCAGTACCGCCTCGTGGGCCCTGGAAAATGGGATGGAGCCAGAAATGCCATCCTGACCCAGTGGGACAGGACACTGAAACCCTTAAAAACTCGAAGTGTTGCTGATTCCACTAAGCCTGCCTCCATGTCACATTATTTAAAAGTTTGGGGGGCACCTGTCCTCCTTGCCTGTCTTGTACTAATCTGTAAACCTTCACTTTTTTTGAAATCAGTATGAGATAGTCTATAGGATAGAATTTCCCCTTATCTAATACGTATTTGGTGAGGACGGATCTCATTAATCACCGGAGTTGTGCCCAGCCATATTAATTCTATCTCCAAATACTCTGTGCCTCCCTCCTCTCCTCTCCGTCTTAACTGCTATCATCCAAGCTCAGGTCCAGTCATTTCTTATCTGAATTATTGTACTGTCTTTCTCTCTAGTCTCAGTGCCTCCTTTCTTGCCTTCTTTTCCTATCCATATTCTACCAAGCAACTATGCTAAAATAAAAATAGTGTCATTGTTGCCATCAAGATCTCGGTAGGAATAAGACGACACTCAAATTAGGTAATTTGTGGACATTTTGACATGGAGATTATTACAAAAGGTTTGGGCAGAGTGTAGGGAAATCATAGGGATAATAAAATACTCCCAACTAGTAACTGTAAGATACTTTTACCATTCCTAGGCCTAATGAGGCAAGAGGAGAAAACAATTATGAATGAGAAAGAGAGAGACTTTTTTGTGGAGAGGGCCACCTCTCAAGGGTTACGATCTTCAGCTGACAGATGAAGGCACTTTGTGGTGACCCCAAAAGTACAGAGCTTGGGAATAAATTCTCTAACTTTATTTCCTTCCCTCCCTCTCATCCCCTGCCCATGCTCCCCAATGGCCTACCCAACCAAAACTGAAAGGGCAAGGTTGCCAACTGTTGTAGATTTAATCGTCTCCCTCGAAAAGATCTATTCAAGTCCTAACCCATGGTACCTTATCTTATTCGGAAATAGGATCTTTGCAAATGTAATCAATTTAAGATGAGCTCATGGGCGCCTGGGTGGCTCAGTGGGTTAAAGCCTCTGCCTTCGGCTCAGGTCATGGTCCCAGGGTCCTGGGATCGAGTCCCGCATCGGGCTCTCTGCTCAGCGGGGAGCCTGCTTCCCTCTCTCTCTCTCTGCCTGCCTCTCTGCCTACTTGTGATCTGTCTCTCCGTCAAATAAATAAATAAAATCTTAAAAAAAAAAAAAAGATGAGCTCATGCTGCAGCAGGGTGATCTAGATCCCATATGACTGGTGTCCTTATAAAAGGAGAAGAAGACACACAGACAGAGACGTGGTAGAAAATGCCATGTGAAGACAGGCAGAGGTTGGAGCGACGCACCTGCAAGTTTCGCCCAGACAGCAGCTAGGGGGGCGGCATGAACGGATTCTCCCTCAGAAACTCCAGAGGGAACCAATGCTGCCGACACCCGGATTCCAGACTTCTAGCCTCCAAAACTGTGAGCAAATAACCCACTTGGCTTGTGACACTTTCTCACGGCAATCCTAGGGAACTGACACGCGGACCGATGCCCTCCATGGCGGTCAGCCTCCGACAGTGTGGACAGACAGCAAAGACCGTGGCAGGGCAGACCAAAAGGATCCCATGCAGACACGTGGCTTTCCAGTTTAAAATCCTTGGAAGTGTCTCCTTCATCAGAGATAATGGTCCATATTCCTTAGCCTGGAAAAGGAGACACTTCGTGATCTGAGCCCGTTTGCCTGATGGCCGGAATCGCAGCCCGCAGCTTGCCAGCCCCACCGCGCGCCTCCGAAGGGCCCCGCGAGCCGCTGCCCCCGCTGGGAATCGAACTCCCGCTGTCTTTCGAGAGAGAGCTCAGTGATCTCCTTTGTGAAGCCTTCCCTGAATCCTCAGAGCAGGGCTGACCCCCACTTTGGCACGACTGCACCCCGTGCCCTGCTTTGTCACTGCCCTTTCCTCACCATAGCCTACACAGCTGACCCTCGAACGTCACAGGTTTGAATGGAATGGGTCTACTCGTGCGTGGATTTCTTTCCTCAATAAATACAGTAGAGCCCCACAAATGTATTTTCTCTTCCTCGTGATTTCCGTGGTGACACACTCTTTCCCCTAGCTGATTCATTGTGAGAATACAGTCTATCGCTCGGATAACGCCCGCAGCGCGTGTTAATTGGCTCTGTTAGCAGTGAGGCTCCGGCGGCAGCAAGTTACTCGTGGAACAGGACTGTTAAGTTGGGGGGGCAGGGGGTTGTCAGAAGTTATACAGATGTTCGACTGTGCAGGGGGGGCATTGATTATGGGTCAACTGTAACATTCTTTTTGAACCTGTCTCCTCACGCTGAATTACCGAGAGGAACCGAATCTTGTGCAGCTAGACACTGCCTGGCGCCAAGTGCTGCTAAATAAAGGATGGCTGACTTAACCGTGGCCTCCCGCGGGCCCTGCTTCTGTCCTCTTCTACCCACATTCTTCCTCCTGCCAACAGGAGACATCTCCTCAGATGATCTCAGCCGTGCAGATGAACAAGGGCAGTCCGCCCACAGCAAGCAATCCATATGGCAACTGGAGTAAATGTAACCACAGTAACTGGGACCCATGGGTACTAGTTGAAAGCACTAAGTCAAGCATTTGATCGGGATTATAGCCCCGGTTCTGCACCAGCAGGCAGGGCTTGGCCAAACGACTCTCTGACCCGCAGTACCCTCATCCAGAAGAGGAGGAGAAAGTGCACAGTAGACAACATAGGGATTTAGATACACAGCTATTTGACCATTAAGAGCTGAAGAGTCTGAAGACATTTTCAGTTTTCTGAATTAAAGGATTTGAAACCAACACTAGCTCTTTTCCCTTTTGCCTCATCAGAAAACATGGCCTGGGGTCTCCATGAATTCTCTGGTAGCACTCTCCAGCTAGGATCACTCTTTTGTCCTTGTGACCCCCACCAAATCCCTGAGGCCCATTGCCACCACCACAGCTGCCACCACCACAGCTGCCACCACCACCACAGCCACCCATGTGCTCCCAGATGGGCCTTCCAGAATGCAACAGGTAAACATCAGCCAAGGAGGAATTGCTCTCAGTCGTTAGGAGTGGAGCTCCTGACATGACTTGTGGATGAGTCTAGCTTTTTACTAACAGCATCACCCAGTAGAAGAGACACCTAACTCCAGATCTTCAGACCCAGCTAAAAGTGACCCACTGCAGCAATGTCACCTTTAGTCGTCTGTGCCCAAGCTCTTGAGGAAGAAAGCAGAGCTGAGATGTCTTTATTAGCTCATTACATGATATAATGTGGTGATTTTTTCCACATATTAATTTTTAGATGAGAAATCACACTCAGAGAAGTTAAGTGCTTTTCCCTGCACAGAACAGAGATCTGAAGCCAAACATATGCAACCCTAGTGCCCAGCCCTCCTCACCAGTGGCCTTGAGAGTGAACGCCTCCATTCACTTCTTACCACCTTGATCTGCTTTATGGAAGAAGCTCCAAGCCAGACACCTCCTTCCTACACCTTGAAAAGACTTCTAAATACCGAGCTCATCACATTCCATGACCCCAGGTCTTGAAAAACAAGACGCATCAGGAAAAAGTCACCACAAGTAAACCATTTTAAATGGGAATCGAAATTTCATAGTGAATAGTCTGGGGAAAGTATTTGGGTTTTATGATGATGGGAACTTGAGAAATAAAGCCAGAAATTATAAAAATAAATTATCTTAGTCTGTTATTTAACCAATTTTTTATTATAATTATAGACCCGTACATCCTCGCTTAACCTCTATCCGTAGTGAAATGAGTGTTTTGGATTCAGTCTTCACTCTTTATTTTATTAATTGTCCAGAGCCAGGTGAAGAAATTAGCTGCTACTTAGGGGTGGGGACTCCAAGACTCCAACACTGTACCCTAGCAAGCTGCTATTTAACTGTGTCCCTATGTCCCAACGCTGGCTTTTCTTTTGGAGTTACATACTTTGCTGATACGTCATCAACATGCCCAGTAAAAAACCCTCTACTCTCACATTCCTCCCCTTTTATTTCTTGGCTTGCCGTTTTATCAGCTTCCCATCTCAAAGGGTCGTCAACATGCTTTAGCTCACCTGCTCACCTGTTGACTCTTCCTTGGAAAAAGAAAAGAGCTGTGGGTAAAGGCCGGCAGGAGAAGCCTGGACAGGTCCACGGTGATCCAAGCCGCCATCACCTCTTAATCCTCTCAGCAACCTCGGAGGAAAGTACAGTTGTTATTCCCCTCATTATACAGATGAGGGAACTGAGGAACAGAGCTTACTTAATTCGCCCGAAGCCACACAGCAAGTAAGGGACTGAGCCAGGCAGATCTTTGTTCTGGAGTCCCCACAGTTAAGTACATATCCCTACAGAAAAGGAAAAATTTTCCTCACCCTCTTCAAGGTCCCTGGCAGAACCTGAAAATTAAACTGACAAAGCCAGATTAATAGGAGAAAAGTATGCAAATTTTGTTGCATTTTTACACGCACACAGGAGCCTTTACAAGAGAATGAAGGCCTGAAGAAGGGACAGGAACAGGAAGCTTTATACATCTTGGACAAAGAAACAACATATATGTAAAGAATTGACGAGACAGAGAGGTTTGGATCAGGGGTCGTAAATGGTGAAGAAGGAGCTAGGATGGTAAGGGTTAGTTTAACAAGGTTGGTTTGTACAGACTTCCAAGCCTCACATTCCCTGTCTTTGGTGATGATGCTGTCTTCCTTTCTCCTGGTGCAGAGAGGGTATCTTTCACACGGGAGATTCACCACCTGTTTCAGGGAAGGGGCTAAGGGTTGGGAGAAGATCGGAGTGAACTTCCTACATCTGCCATTTTCCCAGATTCTTCCAGGTTAAGGTATTCCATGTGCCAGGGTTCCATGTTTTGGGATAGTGTGTCCTGTGTCATCCTACCATTTTCTGACTTTTCTATTTACTTTTAATTAGGGGCTCATATTCTGTGAAGTTACGTTAACTTGTAGATTTATGTCCAATAAAGATGCAAATGATTTCTCTCTAGTAGAAGAGATAATCCCAAAGGTTATGGTCTGTTGCCCTGTAAAACATTAATCAGTTTTGCTTCTACCCTAGGTCATCTATTCGAAGATTTCTTTATTTAACTGCCTATGACTACTCAGTTCCATAAATGCTCTTTGAACTGGCCTGATCGTTGTACTGGTTCCCTCACTGATTAATGAGATGATTAAATCTTTGACAGGTATCCATTCTGCATTTGCAAAAAAAAGTTATTTCTTAACTTCTGAAAATTACACACTCCAAAAGTGGATGAACCATTTACAAGGGTTTCTCTAAGCAAGTCTTTTTTGCTTATTTAAAGCCTAACAGACTTGGGTTCGAATATGACCTTGTCCACTCTCTAGCTCAACGGTTTGGGAAATTTCACTCTCTTAAAGTCCCACTCTATGTCCAGGAAATGAGGGTAAATATTTCTACTACACAGTGTTAGTGTGAGCATCAAGTGACATAATATATCCAGTACCTAACACAGCACCTGAGTTCTAGGGAGCAATTAGTACACACATCAGTTGCAACCCACCTCCTCCCAAGGGGATGCCAGCAAATGTCTCACAACTGGCCTTCCAAAAGAAAGTCCTGTTTGCGGTGCTTGCAAATTTCCATAGTGCAAATATTCCCACAGTGGCTGATTTCACCCCACCCACCAACTGAATGCAGAATTTGAAAGAAATACCTACAATTAATTGGTCCTTGAGCAAGCTGACGCACTGTCCTCCCATTCTTCACCTGGTAATGCCTTCTCCTCTTTCAGATCTCAGCTCAAAACACCTCTTCATCAGGGGAGCTGCCCTGATCCTCAGACAAGGTCATGTCCTATTATTTTTTTCACCGTACTGTGTGTCTTTGCTTCAGACCCATCTTGTACTTTGTAATCATGCATTTATGATTATTAATTACCTCTATCACACCCATTAGACTGTAAGTGCCAGGAAGACAGAGACCCTACCTGTTTTGCTTTCCATTTTATCCTCAGCACCTAAGTCAATGTGTGGTGCGGAAAAGGGGCTCAATAAATATGTGCTAAATTAATCAAGCAAATAAGCAATTAAAGATGGACAGGGTGGATGGATAAATGGATGCGTGGATGGATGGATGGATGGATGGGAATGAGTTTTGTCCCTCTTCCAAATTTTGCACAGTTTCTCCCCTTCTAACTGGTGCTCAACCTGCCTCTGAATGCTTTTGCATGAAGTTGCTCAAATCAGTCTTCTTTGGAAGCAAAACATTCTCTGATGGCTAGAGAACCACAGTACAGTGGCATGCTTCCTGAATGCCTAGAATGTCCTGAACAGTACACATACTTCATCTGCCTACTTGATGCCCAAGGATTAAGTGTCACTTGATTTCTTCAGGGTTGAGTTCCGTCAGTGAAATGGATAGTCCAGTGCCATCCATGCCTCCATTGACTGTGAGCATGCTGCCACCTGCTGTGCCTCCAAAGTCAGCCTCTGTCACCCAGGCAGTTCTCCCGAGTCCACCTTGGAACTTCGGTCCATATCCGATTTCTTTTCCTTCTGCATATGTTCCTTGCCACTGCTCATACATAATGCCATATATCCAAGGTACAGATTAAGATCAACATTTGCTCAGTTTGATCTTCCAGAGAAATAATTTTTATTTGTAATAAGAAATATTTTCCCATAGTCAGACATTACCATCTCCACTATCTACAGATATATTTTTTTGAAAATGGATTTTTTTCTTTTTTGAGAGGGGGGGGCGCCTGGGTGGCTCAGTGGGTTAAGCCTCTGCCTACGGCTCAGGTCATGATCCCAGGGTCCTGCGATCGAGTCCCACATCGGGCTCTCTGCTCGGCAGGGGAGCCTGCTTCCCCCTCTCTCTGCCTACTTGTGATCTCTCTCTCTGTGTCAAATAAACAAATAAAAATCTCAAAAAAAAAAAAAAGCGAGAGAGAGAGAGAGAGAGAGAGAGCAGGGGTGAGGGGCAAAGGGAGGCAGGGAGAAAGAATCGCAAGCAGGCTCTGGCCCAACAAGGAGCCTGAAACAGGGCTGAATCTTACCACCCCGAGATCACAACCCAAGCCAAAATCGAGAGTCGGTTGTATAACCAACTGAGCTACCCAGATGTCCCTGAAAATGGATTTTTGAAAATGAACTTGATTCAAATATATGAAAAATGATGAAGAAAATAATTTAGGTGACACAGACTTAAACACATAAAGCAGACATTCCCCATTGGGAAAAATGCAAAGCAAGGCAGAAGGCAGCAAGCTTTTATAGGATAAAGAATAAACAATAAGAGGAGAAAAATAGAAAACATCTGACTGGCTCGGTCACAGAGTCACACCTCTTTAGGATGAGAAGGGGCAAGGAAAAAAGTGCAGAGCCCAGAGATGGCTTAGCATCTGGGGACGGTTGACTGGCATGTCATGTGCCCACTCAAGTGGAATATTTACAAAAACACGAAATTTTTCTAAAACAGTTTGCTAACATGGCACCCCAGGTAGGAGCGGCCTAGAAATTTATTTCAATGAGTGTAAGGAGTTATTACTATTAATGAAGGACCTAAGAGCACTACCTATTTAGATCTTCTTAGGCTTTAGCATATACAAATCTAGGAGAAAAAAAAAATAACAAAGTTTAAACAAAAATAATTTGTACGAGGGGTCAGTTAGGTATGTGTGATATCATATTATGATTTACAATAAGAAACATCCTTCTGGTCTTGTCCTTATCTCTGGCACAGTTTCTAAAACCCTTAGAATTTCCTAAGTGATAGAGTGAAAAAGATGTCTTTTGGATCCCTAACAAGCCCTGTTCCACCACTCCTGAGTTTATGTTAGTGCAGTGACTTTGGAAAGCCCCTAAGAATGGGGGCTGGTTGCCAGGGGAACCAACGAAATAATTAGTGGCTTGCAACTTCCAGCTGGAGGTTGAGTTAATGACTAATGACTAATGCTCTAACCAATTTGCTGTAGTGGAACCTTAAAAATAGGAAAAAAATAAAATAAAAGGACAAGGTTCGGGGGCCTTCTGGGTTGGTGACCACATGGAGATGCTGGGAGAGGGCCACTCCCACAGATGGCACGGAGAGCTTTGCACCACTTTCTTTTTAGGGGAGGAAAAACTTCTCCTCCTTCCCTCAAGGTCTTCCAGGTGGCTTAAAAATTAAATTGACGTGGGGACGCCTAGGTGGCTTGTTGGTTAAGCATCTGCCTTTGTCTCAGGTCATGATTCTGGGGCCCTGGGATGGAGCCCTAAGTGGGGCCTGCTCAGCGGGAAGTCTGCTTCTCCCTCTGCCCCTCCACCCTGCTCATGGGCATGTACTCTCTCTCTCAAAAAAATAAAATCTTTTTAAAAAAATCAAATTGACATGAGTCGTATTAGCAAGAGACAAAATCAAAGTTCTATTACATGTGCACAGAGGCCCAATAATGAAATCGAGACCCAAAGAAATGAACAAGGCAGGCAGGTTTTACACATCTTAGACAAAGAGAAATCTGTGAGGAATTGACAGGACAGAGAAAAACCTAACTTTGAGAGCTCCCTTTAGTAAGGAATTCTAAGTAGAATTTGGGCGAGGGTGGTAAATCTGTAAAAAAGAACAACCCAGCTTTTTGGCTCGAAATTTCCCCTCTCTGATGCTAAGGAGGCCTCTCTAGCTCCTGGTAGAGGGAGGGTACCTTCACCTGGGAGCTTTAGTTCTTGCTTTCTGGTGACAAAGGGGAGCGGACGGTCAGACTATTCTTTTGGCCTTAGCTACTTCGTAAGTAATTTTTATTTAAAAGTAAATGCCAGAGTGGCACATTCTGGGCTGGCCTGTTGTTGCCCAATCCGTCCCATGCCTTCTCCTATGCATCCCTTATATCTGGCTGTTCCTGAGTTAGAGCCTTTTCTAATAAATCAGTAACCCAGCAGGAAACTTTTCTTGAGTTGTGTGAGCCATTCTAGTAAATGAAGAGAACCTGAGGAGGGCATGGGAGACCCTCCGATCTATAGCTGGTGGGTCAGAAACCCAGTTGACAACCTAGACTGGAGATCGGCCCCCTATGCTGGGGGTTGGGGTGGAGGGAGTCTTGTGTTCCAGAACTGCTCGATATGAGGAGAACCCACACTCCTGGTGTTAGAAGTGAGGGAGTGTTTGTAGCAGAGCATTAAGAACAACGGAGACACATGGGGCGCCTGGGTGGCTCAGGTCATGATCCCTGGGTCCTGGGATCGAGCTCCACATAGGGCACTCTGCTCAGTGGGAGCTTGATTCTCCCTCTGTGCTCTCCCTCTCTCTTTTTCTCTCTCTCAAATAAATAAATAAAATCTTAAGAAAAGAAAAAAGAACAAAGGAGACCCAGAGGAGTGTTTTTACTTTCTAGTACACATGCAAGTCACCTAAGTCAATAGATTGGGGTGAATCATTAGCTTCATGAGACTTTGTAAATATTTCATCTGGCATTGCGAAATTCTTTCTGGCAGATTTTTGCAGTCTTAACCATTTAGCACCCTTATGTACAGAGTGTGACCTGCAGGCCATATGCCGCCAACTGAAGCTCGCTTCAGATTCCAAGCTTACGGTGTAGCTTGGAATCTAATCTGAGGAACCCCTGAATCCTAGCAATGGAGAACAGATCTACTTAGAGAAAGCCAGCCTGGGGGTGCCTGGGTGGCTCAGCTGGCTAAGTGTCTGACTCTTTATTTCAACTCAGGTCTTGATCTCAGAGTTGTGAGTTCAAGCCCCGTGTGGGGCACCCGGCAGGAGCCTACTTGAAAGAAGAAAGAAAGAAAGTCAGCCCAGCCCTAGTCTGACCCTTGCTGATCAGGTATTTCTGATCAGAGTTCACCCATGGGGAAGGACCAATAAAGTGTCCAACCTGCTGTGTGTGCAACTCCCTAGGAGAGGCAAGTGAAAAATCCAGTCTGGTGGTGGACTCGAGCCTTTCTGAGGGGTCATGGTTCAAGCTGACATTGAAGCAGTTTTCCTCAGAGCAACTGGCTATGTGGCTTTCCACTTCCTCGGCTGAGAATGAAACAGGGTTCCAGGGATAAGCCATAATTCCACATTTTAAGAATATGACTAAAGTCACCTCATCTTCTATCACTTATCATATGATTTATATTTTTAAAAGTATAACTTAAATGAGTGAATGCAATATTAAGCATTCGAGGGACGCCTGGGTGGCTCAGTTGGTTAAGCGGCTGCCTTCGGCTCAGGTGATGATTCCAGCGTCCTAGGATCGAGTCCCACATCGGGCTCCTTGCTCAGCGGGGAGCTTGCTTCTCCCTCTGCCTCTGCCTGCCACTCTGTCTGCCTGTGCTTGCTTGCTTTCTCTCTGTCAAATAAATAAATAAAATCTTTAAAAAAAAAAAAAAAAAAGAAGAAGCATTCGAGGCAAATCACCTTTTGCAAGGTCGATCAAGGAAATTAAAAATAAACCTGCTGTGAAAGTCTCTTGCTGACTAAGAAAATGTGTTTCAAAGCTCAGCGTTGCCATTAGATACTTCTGCCGCGCAACTTCTGAATATTTCTCTCTCCAGAAGGAAATCCTTCAAGTGAGGGAGAAATCATTTAAAAAGAAACAAAAACAAGGACGAAAACTCCGAGATTGCATTTCCTCGTTCCAAAGCAGCCCATGTAGAAACTTCAGAAGGAAAAGAGTGAGGCCTTCGCTTTCCCGGACGACCCTTCCGCCCAGGAGTTCTTCCGTCTTGATCCCCTGCGGCTGAGCTCGCTAGAGCTCTCCAAGCGGGCTCTGGGGTCCGCAGGGCGCGGCAGTCAGGGCGCTGGCCTCGCGCGCTGCGGGTCGAAACCGAAGCCCCGCAGCCCCTCGCGCGCGGAGTTCGTCTGAGCTCTCGTCGCTCCCACGGGCCATCTGGTCTCCCTCCGCCACCCTCGCTTAACTCTCGGGTGCCGGGCGCGGGGACAACAGTCAGCCAATCAGATGTAACGATCCACCACCCGCGACAGCCAAAACAGTAACGGACCAAGGGGGGGAGGGGACAAAAGACAAAAGCAAAGAAGAGGAGCGACGGAGGGGGCGGGGCGGGGCGGGCACTGCAGCTCCCACAGAAGGCGCGGGAATCGTGTGGCGGGAACCGGGTGGCGGGAACCGGGCACCGTCCGCACTTCCGGGGGGGGGGGCACCGAGCCTCTCCGGTCTGGGCGGCCGCCGAGATCCGCCATCGAGGCGCAGTCAACGTCCTGGGAGACACGCGGCTGCTGACGGCGGCCGACAGCCACGCGCGACCCGCCGCGGGGGGAGCGCTACACGACGGGCAGAGACGACAGAGGGCGGCTCCGGCTGCGGCGCGCGTCGCCACCCCAGGGCGGCGGGGCTGACCTCCGACGACCCCCCGGCACTTCGCCTCGCCGCACTCTCGGGGCACCGGGTACAAATGGGCGTCCCGAAGGCCTGCGCCGGACGCGGCCGACAGAAAACACGCCATCGCGCGGCCGTCAGGGCTCTACGACGCCGCCACAGCCGGAAGGAGACCGCACCGTGGGCGACGGCGGCCGGTGGCGAAGGAGGCGGGAGCGGGCGGCAGGCGACGGCCCAAACGACGCCGACTCCGAGCACAGCAAAGAGCACGTGCGTTCACGTCGAGAAAAACGCGTTCTCGAGAACGACACGCATCACAGCTGACGGGCCGCGGCGAGTCTGGAGGGACGAGGCCGAGGCCGGTTTCCACGCGCGGGGGGCGGCTCGGGCGGGAGTCTGCGGCGGAACGACGGGCTGAGGCGAGGCATGGGCCCCGGGCGGCCCCGCGGCTGCGCCTTCCGACCCGCGGGAGACGCTCCTGAGGGAGAAGTGGCGCCGCTGCGGGCGCAACCGTCATCTTCGTCTCCTGCCGGGCGCTCCGCTTCGGGGCATCTGACTCCACCTTAGATAACCTCCTCATGTTCGCCCCGGATGGCCCGGGGAGCCCCGGCGCCTGTGAAGATGGCGGGACCCAGGCGCGCGCGGCGCAGCGGGCGGCAAAGCTCTCTCGGGGGAGGCGCGGGGGGTCACGCGCGCTCGGGGCCGCCCCGCGGGGGAGGCGGGTGATGGCCGGGCGGACGCGACAGCTGCGGGGACCAGACGAGAGAGTGTTTCGAGCGGCACCTGCGACGGCCGCGGCGGGCACGGACCGGAGGGCGGAGGAGGCCCTCGCGGCGCGGGCGGGCGGGAGTCGACCTCGCGTCCTCCACAAGCACGAACCTGCCCGGGGGATTGGAGCCGAGGGGCGCGGCGGGGGGACGCGGGCTCCGCCGCGTGGCGACGAGCGCGGCGAGGCACGGACGGGCCGCTGAAGGAACCGCGGCCCACTCGCGGAGCCCCGTACGGCGTCTGCACCGACTTCTGAGGTAAGTCGGGGACGTCGAGGGGCCCGGGCCACGCGGGGCTCCTGCTCCTCCGCGCTCCTTCCCTCCCACCGCGCGGGGCCTCGCGGAGCGCCCGGCCTCGGCGACGGCGACGCGCACACGGCGGGGGCGTCGCGGTGGGAGAAGCGGCGCCTGCGGCTCGGAAACTGCGGAGGAGCGCCCCCTGCCGCCGCCGCCGGGACGCTCTCCGAAGTCGGGCGCCGGGAGGCGGCGTTGAGGGACGCGGGGGGAAGCCGCCTGCGGTCACCTCAGGCCGCCGCCGCCGCCGTCAGGGCACGAGTCTCCGCGAGCTGTGTGAGGAGGCGCCCTGCTGAGGGGCCCTTTACACCACCCGTGTTCTCCTGACTGAGTGGCCCGCCTCTGCGTTTCGGGGGGACACAATCCCGAATGGAGGGCCTGGCTAGATCAGCGGGTTTTTTTTTAAGATTTTATCTATTTATTTGGCAGACAGAGATCACAAGGGGGCAGAGAAGTAGACTTCTGCCGAGCGGAGAGCCCGATGCGGGGCTCGATCCCAGGACCCCGGGGTCATGACCTGAGCCGAAGGCAGAGGCTTCACCCACAGAGCCACCCAGGCGCCCCTAGATTAGTGGATTTTAACGCCCCTTCGCCTGCTTCAGGGGACGAAGAACCCGGAGTGGGAGGAAAAACTAAAGCCTGACTTGGCCACAAGCCCACACACACTCCTGCTTTCTTATGTTTTAGGTACTGGGGTACCCAGTAATATTTTATTGGGGAAAATGACGCCCCGCTAAAAAGTTGGAAAAGAATCCTCCCTACAAATGCTAAGCCCGGCCGTCTTGCTTACTCTCAGCCCTGGCTCTGCCTCCGAACTGCGATGCCTCGTGGGTGCTGGGTCTTCCCATCTCGGGCTCCTGGAAGACAGCAGGTGCTCAGGAGCGCCCCGGCGACAAAGAACACTGCATTTCTGCACTGAAGTCAGCAGGAGCCTTTCTTATAATGTTGCTCTGTGCATGGGCTGATGGTACAAGTCGCTGAAAGCAATTCTAGGAGGGACCAAAATAGCCCAGGACACGTAAGCGGGTGCGGATGTTCTGCAAAGACCACACATACTGCGTAGAAATCTTTCCTGAATGTGATCCCTCTCAAATGAGCTTCTGGCAAAAGTTCAGCTCCCGCCGGAGATTGTGGGCAGCCAACGGGATGTCTGCACTTGGCAATCAGCTCGGCCAGCGGCTTTAGAAACCGTCCACGACGATGAGGACCCAAACTTCTCGCCCGTAGAGCTTGCTTGTAACAACCTCGGCCTGAAAAATTAGAGCTCTCGTTGCCAATTGCCCAAGTGGTGAAAAGAAAGAATCATAATAACATTAAGACTTCAGTGAAAGGTTTTTATTTTCATTCTAGCAGTGGACTTTGTGGTGGACCCTTGGAGATATTCCAATCACAATACGTAATCCTGGGTGATTATATTAATTGACCTCTTGTTTATTTTCTCTGAATCAATTAAATGTTGGAGGATACCTGCTGAACATGAGTACATGAAACAGGTGTGGCCCCTGCCCTCTCGGCACTTCCATCCAAGTGGAAAGATGGCAATCAAACAGGTCATCATCAAATAAATGCATAAGCACAGATTGTGAAAAATGCTTTGAAGGGACAGTCCAGGTAGAAAGAACCAGAGAAGGACCTACTTAAAGCCGCAAACAGAGGTGTTAAGCTCCTTCGGAGAATGTGACATTTAAACTGAGATGTAAAAAGTGCTAAGACTTCTCCAGCTAGAGAGTGAGGGTTTAAAGGTATTTCAGGCAGAGGACAGGGGGTAGGAAGTCCCTGAGGCAAAATACTACACAGCACAAGGCTGGGAGTAAGTCACATTGGCTGGAAATCAGTTAGCAAGATTTGGAAGAATCAAAGGCAATTAAGCCAAAGAAATTAGGACCTTATAGGTCATGGGGGAAAGGCCTGCTTTTACCTAAGTGTTGTAAACCAAAAGTACTAGACAGATCTTTGTCAACAGCTTTGCTGAGGTATAACCAACCTATAGTTTATCCACTATAAGCCTACAGTTTGATGAGTTTTCATAAATGTATACACCTGTGCAACCATCATTACAATCACCCAGAAATTTCTTTGTGCCCATTTTGCACCTATTTACTCCAACCCCGGCCCGAGGCAACCACTAATTTGATATCTGTCTCCATAGTTTTGTTTTTTTCTAGAAACTTCATATAAAAAAAATCAGACACTATGTAGACTTTTGTGTCTGGTTTGCTTCATCAAGAACAACATTTCTGAGGCTCATCAGTGTCACGGTGGGTCCTGGTAGTTTGTTCTTTCTGATTGCTGAGCAGTATTCCAAGATGTGCAGGGAACACGTTTATCCATTCACGTTGATGGACATTTGGATTTTTACCAGGGGGTGTCTGTTCCGAATAAGGTCACTGTGAACATTCATCTACAAGTCCTCCTATGGACACATGTTTTATTTCTTTTGGGCAGAGTCCTAGAAGTGGAATTGCTAAGTTCTGCGGTACGTTCCTATTTACTTTAAAAGAAGCTACCAGGGCGCCTGGGTGGCTCAGTTGGTTAAGCAACTGCCTTCAGCTCAGGTCATGATCCCGGAGTCCTGGGATCGAGTCCCACATCGGGCTCCCAGCTCCACAGGGAGTCTGCTTCTCCCTCTGACCTTCTAGCCTCTCATGCTCTCTCTCTCAAATAAATAAATAAAAATAAAAAATAAAAGAAGCTACCAAACTCCTTTCCCGAGTGGCTGTATGATTCCACATTCTGACTGAAAGTGTACGAGGCTCCCTGTTTCTCTACATCCTTATCAACACTTGTTATTCTCTGGCCTTTTTATGTTAGTCATTCTTTTTCTTTTAATTAACATATAATGTATAATTGGTTTCAGGGTACAGGCATCTTAGTCATTCTAATGGGTGTGGAGTGGTATCTCTTTGTGATTTTAATGTGCATTTCCCTGGCAAATAACAGTGTTGAACATCTTTCCTGTGCTCATTTTCCTTGTCTCTATATTGTTTAGTGAAGTATTTATTCAAATATTTTGCCCATTTTTAAAATGGGGTTCTTTGTCTTATTTTTTTTTTTTTTTAGATTTTATTTACTTATTTGCCAGAGAGAGAACACGTGCACACAAACAGGGGGAGTGACAGGCAGAGGGAGAGGAAGAAGCAGTCCCCCCGATGAGCAGGGAGCCTCATACAGGACTTGATCCCAGGGCCATGGGATCATGACCTAAGTCAAAGGCAGATGCTTAACTTACTGAGCCACCCAGGTGCCCCTGTTTGTCTTGTTATTGAGTTGTAAGAGCTCTTTATATATTCTGAATATAAGCTTATCAGATATATGATTGTAAGTATATCCTCCCAGTCTGTGGCTTGTCTTTTCCTTCTCTTATTATATAGGGATTCAAATAAATGGGGAGTTATGAGCTATTGCTCCAGTCTGTGGCTTGTCTTTTCCTTCTCTTATTATATAGGGATTCAAATAAATGG
>ML103991.1:169808-217399 GCA_003697995.1 Taxidea taxus jeffersonii
TGGCTTGTCTTTTCCTTCTCTTATTATATAGGGATTCAAATAAATGGCGAGTTATGAGCTATTGCTCTAATACAGGCAAAAGATGTTAGTCTTAATGGGGACCATGAAGGCAGAGGAGAACTGACAGATTTCAAATACATTTGGAAGAGAGAATCCAGATAGATTAGATGTTTGATATGAATATCAAATATCAAAGATGCTCGTGATTTTTTGGTATGAAAATAGATTGGACAGAGGCACTATTTTCTGATATGGGGGAGATGGGATGCAAGTCCTGTTTAAGAATGGGAGCATCAGGGGCACCTGGGTGGCTCAGTGGGTTAAGCCTCTGCCTTCAGCTCAGGTCATGATCTCGGGGTCCTGGCATCGAGCCCTGCATCGGGCTCTCTGCTCAGCGGGGAGCCTGCTTCCCCCTCTCTCTCTACTTACTTGTGATCTCTCTTTCTCTGTCAAATAAATAAAATCTTTTAAAAAAAAAAAAAGAAGAATGGGAGCATCATGAGTTCCGTGTAATAAGATGGGACGTGTGGTATTTTTTTTTTAAGATTTTATTTATTCATTTGACAGACAGAGATCACAAGTAGGCAGAGAGGCAGACAGAGAGAGAGGAGGAAGCAAGCTCCCCGCAGAGAGCCCGATGTGGGGCTCGATCCCAGGACCCCGAGACCATGACCTGAGCCGAAGGCAGTGGCTTAACCCACTGAGCCACCCAGGTGCACCGGGACGTGTGGTTTTGAGATGTTTGTCAGACATCCAAACGGAACTCTCCAGTGACCAGTTAGAAATGAAAATGGGCATCTAGAGCTCAGAGAACATAAATAATAGTGAATAATATGAATAATAATTTTATGGGCTAGATTCTTAGAAATAAGATCATTGGTCCAATAGATAAAATGATAGATACTACTATTAAAAGAACAAAATGCAACTGAGAAAAATGTTGAAGACCTTATTGACATTGTTCAATGATTCGTGAATTGGTCAGCATCCGATCTAGCAGAAGGGAGCTCTGAAGTGCTGCACCAAATGAAAGACTTTTACAGGCAAAAGGGAGCAGAACAGGCAAGTCATACTAGACAAAAAGGCTTGTTGGTTACTGCAAGGTCACTCTCCTTTAGGGAATGGCAGGGGTCTATCAGACAGATTCCCTAACTCATGCTCAACAGGTGATGCCTGATGGACTGGTTTAAGATTCCATTTCTGGGAGAGCCGAACCTGTTAAGTCTCAGTTTAGTGACATGGGCTTAGCATTCCTGACTTCATTTTGGCCTGTTGTCTTGTTTTTAACACTATCAAACGCTCTTCGGCATCCTTTCTCCTTCACACCCTTGCAAATTTAGATAGCATCAGTCTCTTCTCTCTTTTTTTTTTTTTTCAATTATAACAAAAATACACAGGAAGATGGAGCTGGCAGGTGGCGGGAGTGGCAGATCTGGAAAAACTTCATCACCAACCACACTGACCAAATGTGGATTCCTGCTGCGGACGGAAGTGGTTTGTCCCTTACCCCACCTGCCTTTCCTGATTCAGGTTTCTCAGGGCTGGGCCCAGGGAGTGCCATTTTCCAAATCTGTTCTCTTCCTGGGAGTCTGGGACGGGCTGTACCATTCTCCAGCTTCCAAGAATGGGAAGTCGGTATAGAGAAGGGAAGAATGTTGCAGTCCTTTCTCCCGGCTTCATGCCTGGCCTCGGCCCTCAGTATTTGTTGATGCCAAAGACATGAAGCCCCTGGACTTGGGGCAATGTAGGCAGTAGGACGCTGAGCAATGAGGCTGGGATGGTGAGGAAGTGAGCAGCATTACAGCTGGTAGAAGCTGGCCAGGAGGTAGCTGGCACTCGGGGCATCTCCCATATCTCTCTCCGGACTCACAGCACGATTGGGGAGTTGCAGAGGAATCTGTGGGAAGAGGTCAGTTGGAGCCCATAGTTCACCTGTTCCCAGTGTGTCCGTACCCAAGACTTTTTTGCCTAAGTAAGAAAAGATACACAGCCTGCCAGCTTCAGAACCCTGTCCAGACTGAGGCATGGCACTCACTTCTTCCAGTATCTTTATTTCAAATGGCCCTTTATACAATTTCTATCTCTTGTATTTTAATTTGTAAACAAATGTGAAAAATCAAATCTTATTTAGATTTCATATCTACCTTATTCTTGGTTGAGCAACTGTGATATTGTGATTCATAAGAAATATATATATATGGTCATTCAGATTACCAAAATATATTTCTCATCTATATCTGGTCTTTGAACACAGTTCCTGGCTCACAGTTCCCAAAACCCTTGGAATTTCCTGAGCAATAAACAGTGGAAACGTCTTTGGTCATAATAGTTGGTCTCCTGTACTTAGGACTTGCTACAGAGCCATAAAAGTGAAATGGGTGTCTTACTATTTGCAAGTTTCTTTCTACCACAACTGGGCATGTTAATGGTGTTAAATGATAAAATTGGGATTTTCAGTTCTATTCCTTGACCTCCAGAGAGCAGGGAGGGGAAGATGTTGAATCAATTGTGCCTATGTAACGAAGCCTCCCTAAAAACTCAAAAGAGGGCACCTGGGTGGCTCAGTTCGTTAGGTGACTGCCTTCGGCTCGGGTCATGATCCCAGAGTCGTGGGATCGAGTCCTGCATCCGGCTCCCTGCTCAGCAGTGAGTCTGCTTCTCTCTCTGACCCTACCTCCTCTTGTGCTCTCTCTCCCTCTCAAATAAATAAATAAAATTAAAAAAAAAAAACGCAAAAGAAAGGTTTTGGAAAGCCTCTCGGTGGGTAAACACATGGAGATTTGGGGAGAATGATATGTTCTAATAGGATATGGAAGCTCCATGCCCTTCCTACATACCTTGCCCTATGAATCTCTTCCCTCTGGCTCTTCCTGAATTATATCCTTTTATAACAAACAAGTGATCTAGTAAGTGAAATGTTTCTCTGAGTTCTGCAAGCCACTCTAGCAAATTAATCAAACCAAAGGTGGGGGTTGGGACGCCTGGGTGACTCAGTTGGTTAAGTGACTGCCTTCGGCTCAGGTCATGATCCCAGCGTCCTGGGATCGAGTCCCACATTGGGCTCCTTGTTCAGCAGGGAGCCTGCTTCTCCCTCTGCCTCTGCCTGCCACTCTGTCTGCCTGTGCTCACTCTCTATGATAAATAAATAAGTCTTTAAACAACAACAACAAAAAAAAAACATTTTAAAATTTCAAAGGTGGGGGTCGTATAAACCTCTAATTTATAACCAATGTGTCAGAAGCCCAGGGAACAAGCTAGGACTTGTGACTGGCATCTGAAGCCAGGGAGCTGTCCTGTGGGGCTGAGCCCTTAACCTGTGTGATCTGATGTTATCTCTGGGTAGATAGTGTCAGCACTGAGTTGAACTGTAGGACACCGGACTGGGGTCAGAGAATTGCTTTGCTTGATGGTGGTTGTGGGAAACCCCCTCTCCACACACATTGGAACTGGTCCCACACTTTGGAATTAGATGCAGAAATTTTAGCAACTTTTTAAGTAAAAGGGAAAAGGGCCATTTGTCTTTCTCCCTCTCCTGCTTGTGCCTTCCCCTCCCAAAAATTACTAAGGCAATCTTTGTTTTATCTTAACACATTACAGTATATTTTCTTATGCTTAAGCCTCCAAACAATCTGGAATTTATTTTATGGCATGCTGTGAGATAAGAATAAACTTTTTCTTCTAAATTATACCTGATTTTCTCAATAGCATTTAATAAATATTCTATCCTTCATCTTGGTTTTGAAATGCCACCTGAATATACTAAATTCCCATAAATACACAATTGTTACCGGATTCTCTAAAGAAGATCTAGACCCACCCAGGCGCCCAAGACAATCTTTTTTACAGTAAGAGATTACAGTAAGTCCTGATAATAAAATCAAGGTATCAGCATATAGGAGTGCTTACCTCCTTCGCAAGGGGTCATCGCCCAGCTCAGGGGGAGATGACATCAAGCCATTACAGAAAAGCTGCTTTTTTTTTAATTAATTAATTAATTTGTTAGAGAGGCAGGCAGAGACAGAGGGAGAAGCAGGCTCCCTGCCGAGCAAGGAGCCCGATGTGGGACTCGATCCCAGGATCGCTGGGATCATGACCTGAGCCGAAGGCAGCCGCTTAACCAACTGAGCCACCCAGGCACCTAGAAGAGCTGCTTTAAAAGGAAGGTATAGACTGCATCACATTACATTTTACTTCCAACTGAATTAAATTTATCTATTGACCCAGATTTTCATGATGCTATTAAAGTACACGTTCTACATTAGCTTCACTAGCTCTAAGGATTCTATAAAGCTAAACGGCAAGGTTCAGAATAGACTCCTGACCACAGAGGCAAAGGCCAAGGAAAGATCAATAAAAACTGCAAATAACTGTGTGCTTAGAAAAGAGATTTTAGCACAAGGGGGTGAATAAGACGTTGGTCGATAATGAAAGAGCAGTGCCTAATTCTCTCTGCCTCATCCTGTAGACCATTTACCTGAGAGACCCTGACTTGGAATTTATTTATGACTTACTGGCCAGCATTTTAGCTTTCACAACGGGGGAGTCCAAGATCTATAATCTGTGTGGAATGGAGACTTAGCCTTTAAGAAATGGAATAGACCGAAGTTTAATTCCAGCCGGATGGGACCATCCTAATGGGGTTAAACACAAACAAGTGCTGCGAATTAAAGCCAGTGCTCCCCAAGTCTTGAAAATCCTGGAGGCAGGGAGAGTCCCACCTGACACTTTACTGGGGGCCCTGCTCTGTTGATTTGGTTTTGGAATACAGTGAGGTTCGGTGGGTGAGGTCTGGAGCCTTGGGACGTCTTTGGAGCAAAATGGCGGTTTTATGAAAGCATGGGGATAGGACATGTGGGCAGAAAGAGCTGCTGCCCTGGGGTGTTGAGAAGTGGCTGAGTATATACCCCTAAGCTGGGGGAAAGTAAGGAAAAGGGAGGTTTCAAGAGGATTTTCATATGTTAAAGAAGACCCTCAGGATGCTGGAGGCCTGGCTATTATCAAGCTAAAATTGTTTTTCCCTCTAGAAAGGCATTAACATTAAGATAGTGGGGAAATCCCTGGAAGAACATCACACGTGTTCCACCCAGGAGTGGGGGGGGAGGAGGCTGCCCGGTGACAGCTTGTGTTTTGTCGTCGGCCGGCCTTCTGCTTCCTCACCACTATGAGGGTGTTCTCAGACAGAAAAAGGTTTAGGGTTGATTTCCTTATTTGAAGTTCTTCTATTATTCTATTCCTAAGAGCATAAGAATGAAGATTTTGAATTGAATCAGTTTTTCCAATGTTTTTAATCAAAAGCAGAGCAATTTACTAAATCCTTTCTTCTCCAAAATCCATGATATCAAAATAGCTCAGATAAGTATCATTGTCTTCTTTTGCAGATGAGGAAAACTGAGGCTCAGGGTGCCTGGCTATCTCAGTTGCAACTCTTGATCTCTGAGCTATGAGTTCAAGCTCCACATGGGCCATAGAGCTTACATAAGAAAGAAAAGGAAGGAAAAGAAAGGGAAGGAAGGGAAAAGGGAAAATGGAGGAAAGAAGGAAGGAAAGAAAGAAAAGGAAGGAAGGAAGGAAGGAAGGAAGAAAACTAAGGCTCAAAGAAACTAACTAACATAAAATTAGTGTATGGCATGACCATGACTGAAATCTCGGTTCAGCTGATTCCACACCAGCTAAAGTAGGGAATGGATGGGAGGGCTAGGGCCATGGATGTTCACTAAGTAGGCTCTTGTCCTTGTGTGGCAAGGAAACTATTAAAACACTGATTTTAGTGGTGCCTGGCTGACTCCGTCAGTGGAGTGTATAACTCTTGATCTTGGAGTTGTTGAGTTCAAGCCCCTGCATTGGGTGTGGAGATTATTTAAA
The DNA here is from genome assembly GCA_003697995.1 of Taxidea taxus jeffersonii. Taxonomy (NCBI): domain Eukaryota; kingdom Metazoa; phylum Chordata; class Mammalia; order Carnivora; family Mustelidae; genus Taxidea; species Taxidea taxus. Next base: position 175,671 of record ML103991.1, read on the forward strand.
AATAAAATCTTTTTTTTTTTAAATGGATTTTATCTAAATTCCTCTACCGAGAAATGAAGGAAGAGGCAGTGTTTGTTTTCAATAAACCCAGGTACATAAATCATCCTAAAACTATAGTTCTTTATTTAAGAAGTTGATACTTAGCAATTTAGATGACTTTCAATTTATTGTTGTCTTTTTTGTTCTTTGCTGTGTGGGACAATTTTTAAAAGACAGGATGAAATCTGGGGTGCCAGGGTGGCTCAGTGGGTTAAAGCCTCTGCCTTCGGCTCAGGTCATGGTCCCAGGGTCCTGGGATCAAGCCCCGCATCGGGCTCTCTGCTCAGCGGGGAGCCTGCTTCCCTCCCTTTCTCTGCCTCCCTCCCTGCCTATTTGTGATCTCTGTCAAATAAATAAAATATTTAAAAAGAAAAAAAGAAACGAAATCCAGGACTAACTGTTAACTTGCAAATAAAAATGCTAAGAGGGTGGAAGAAATAAGTAAATCAAAATACTAAGGCAGGTCACCTTCTGTGAAGTGGTGGAACTGGCTGCCCCGATTCCAGGTCAGGCACCGGAGTCAAGGCTGTCAGTACGTCCCGCTGTGCAAATGTAAACCCCTCTACCACCAGGAAAATGTCCCTTTGCCCTAAAGAATAGCTCCAATTTGTCCAAGAGGAAGAGGTTTAGAGTCACAGTCCTAAACTGAGACAGTTGCAAATGATTACATTAATCCTTTGTTTTCCTAAACCAGCCAAGTATTTGATTCAGAATATCAAATCATACTCATCACTTACTGTAAGCAGAAGTCTGGTTCCTGTCTATAAAATGTGCTAGCGGCGCACGTGGGTGGCTCAGTCAGTTAAGCATCTGCCTCTGGCTCAGTCCTCAGTTCGGGATCTAGGGGTCCTGGGATCCAGCCCCTCATCAAGCTCCCTGCTCAGTGGGGGTCCGCTTCTCCCTCTCTCTCTGCCCCTCCCCCTGCTCATACTCCCCCTCTCTCTCTCTCATCTCTCTCAAAAAGTAGATAAAATCTTTTTTAAAAAATGGGTTGACTAGAACGATATCTTGAATCCATCTGGCTCAAGAACTTACATGAATCTCTAAGTGTGGAATCGTAGGAAGAAGTGACACGAGAGCACTTCTGACAGGGTAAGGAGAACCTTTCCCAGGATTGTTCACCGTGCACTGAGAAACACGAACAGGTCGGTGAGTATAAGAACAGCACCTGAAACAGAAGAGGCAACACATTAGGGGCACTTTGTACTTCCCCATCCACATTCAGAATCCCATATTCTGTTCTAGGAAACACATGCTCACAACAGTACTGATATAGTGGAAGGTAATCAGAAGAGGGCGGTCAGCACGGTGAGGCATGAGGATCCTTTGTGCTGTCGAGAATGTCAGAAGGCTGGGGTTGGGAAATATTTGGAGCTCCTGACGAAAGGGGTCCTCCCACAAGCTTACCACCCTAAACTACCTAGTAGTGCAAACCAGAGAAAGAAGCTGTACACGGACTGACCGCCCAGCCTCTCTGAAGATCACCGAGACCAGTGTCAGTCTGCCTCACCTCTCTGTTTACCTTAGTGACCCATGACAGTCCAGATTTCCGGAGATCATCTATTGTCACCAGACTCTTCTCCCCATACAGCCCTGTACTACCTGACTGGCCCAATCTTCCTGAAGAACCCAAACTTTTCTACTACATCCTGTGGAACTCACTGAGGCCACTGGCAAATGTCTCCTTTTTTCCAATACTTCTCTGAGCATTCCCTACTCTGTGTGATCCCCAGTATTATCTGGGGGTACACTGCTCCTCCTAGAGACTTCTCATGCAAGTGAGATTTTTTTTTCCACATTCAACATACCACAACACCTGGATTTGGTTCCCCTTCCTGCTCCCACAAAAATTCAGCTCTCTAAAGAACATGCCATTAGAATCTAGACTCCACTACCTCTCGGTTTCACAACCATCCATCAACCTCCCGTTGCTCACCCTCATTCTTGGAGGCATTAAAGCTCCTGGTTTTCTATGTCCCTCATTGGCACCAACTGCTGTCACCTGTCTTGGTGACCCCACAGCCAAGTCTGAGCCAACCAACAACTTGGCCTCTCAGGTCCTCCACCTCTTCATCTCTGATGAGTACTTCCTGTCTTTGAAATCTTACCCCAGCCCTCCCATTCTCAGATCACCACTTTCCCAGATCTCCAGATTCCCTGCTCCCCTCAGGAAGCCTTCAGCCTCCCCAGAAATCCACTGGAGTCCAGCACTTCCACTGTCCAGTTTTACCCTCCTTACCCATTTCTCCAGCTTGTCCTCTTGTGGTTCATCACTATAATCACCTCCTTGATGGCACCATTAAGTGCTCTGCCCCTCTCTTTTTCTTAGTTGGAAGCAAAACTTGCTCTGGTGATAACCCAGTCTACCTACCCAGCACCTGCACCCAGACATCCAAAAGTGGTTCAATTAATGAACACACAGCAGCGCTGTCTGGTTCTAACCTTAAAATCATGGTCACAGGTCTCGGCAGGGCTCTTGGCATGGTGGCACCATCTCACTTTGTACCCTAGTAAATTCACCCAAATGTCTATTTCATCCTTCTTTCTCTTCAAAGCTCTCCAAAGCCCATTTTCCCAGGCCCTCTTGGCTGTGTCTTTCTTCCCTCAAATGGGGCTCGGTTCTCAGCTCTCTTCTCTTTGTACCTACACTCTCCCTTAAACTTATCCAGGCCATGTATTTAATTACCAAGTGTACAGTGAACACCAAGATTTATTTCTCCTTGGGGCCCGAGATTTGGACATCCAACCAACAGCTAGCTCCCCTTCAATGTCCAACAGGTACCTCAAATTTACCATAGCCAAAATCCCTGTTTCCCATACAAAAACTCTGTCTCTCCTCCAATTATTTTCATTTCATTTCCTGAGTTGCTCAAGCCAAAAACATAGGAGTTACCCCTGGATCCTTTCTTTCACTCACCCCCTCCGCCCAATCTGCAGCAGGCTCTGGGTACTTCATAACTAAGGAACGGAAACTGATTCATTAAAACCTTCACAGCTGCCATGTGAGCCCAAGCCCCCACCCCTTCGTTTTTCATCTGGACAAAACCAATCCCCTCCCTGCTTCTACCCTCAACCTCTGAATTCCATTCTCCCTTCGGCTGTCGTAGAACATACACTTCCCTGGGCGCCTGGGTGGCTCAGTTGGTTAAGCAACTGCCTTCAGCTCAGGTCATGATTCCAGGGTCCTGGGATCAAGCCCCGCATCAGGCTCCCTGCTCAGTGGGAAGCCTGCTTCTCCCTCTCCCACTCCCCCTGTTTGTGCTCTCTCTCTTGCTGTCTCTCTCTCTCTCTCTCTCTCTCTCTCTCTATCAAATAAATAAATAAAAATATTTAACACACACACACACTTCCCTACTTTGAAAACTTTCAATAGCTTCTGTACCCACTTATAGTAGATTTTGGACTCCATAGAAGGTTTTTTATGCTCTAGCAACCATGTAATGCCTGGCCTCCTCTCCTACCCCTCTCTTGCTCTATCACCAGCTCCAGCCTGGCAGCTCTTCTCGCAGTGACCTAAACATGCCTACGGGAGGAAAACCACTTTTCCCTCCACTCTCTTAGGTGTAGTGCCTGGGGCCACACAAACAGACAAAGGACAGATCAACCAGAGAAAGTATTTATTACGTATACATATGGAAGCCTTTATAGTGAGGGGAGTGGAAAACGGGTAGAACCCGGGGCTGTATACCATTTTAACACAGAGCAATGAACTGCAGAAGTGGCAAGACAAAGAAAATGGCTTAGGCTTCAAGAGCTGGTAAATTGCAGGAAGTTAAATATATGATAGAAGCAAATGGAAGATAAGGGCTATTTTAGTAAGATTTGTTATGCAGACTCAATCTCACACAGCCTCTGGCAATGAGAGTGCTTCTAGTGATTAGAGTCCTCTTCTTTCTGGTTTGGAAAGGAAGTTCACTAAGAGAACTGTATCCTCTGTCTTAGACACGAAGCAGGTGGATACACAGCTTTCCTTGCGTCTGCTGTTTCTCAACTGCCCTCATCTCAAAATAATCCCCTATGGCAAAGTAGCACATTTCAGGGGGGCATAATCTGATTTCCTTCACATGCCAAGTTTTCCTGCTCCTCACTATTGTACTTACTGTTCTCACCCACTGGAACGTTCCCCAAGTTTTGCTTGCCATGATCTTTTATACCATTTAATTCTCCCCTGAAATGTCACGTCCACTGAGGTCCTTTCTGATCACTACATCTAAAATATCCCCATGGTGGGTGCCTGGGTGGCTCAGTGGGTTAAAGCCTCTGCCTTCAGCTCAGGTCATGATCCCAGGGTCCTGGGATCGAGCCCTGCACCAGGCTCTCTGCTCAGCGGGGAGCCTGCTTCCTCCTCTCTCTCTGCTTCTCTGCCTACTTGTGATCTCTGTCTGACAAATAAATAAAATATTTTTTAAAAAAATAAAATATCCCCGTTGCTTTTATCCTGATTTATTATCTGAAATTGTCATGTGGGTCTAGTTATCTTTTGGGAAGTCACCCACTAGAATGCAATCTCCAGGACGGCAGCATTGGCCTCCTGTGAGCCACCATCACCGCACCTACAACCGTGCCTGCTAGTTGCACAGTTCAGTAAATACATGTTACTCAGATAAGTGGGTCATTATCAGGCAGAGAATATGTGGACACCTTTTTATTAGGAAAAAGTTACTTTCCCTTCTAGAAAAATTATCATAACTGCATGAATCAAGCATATGCTGAGCATTTTGACTATCCGGAAAAATTTTGCTTCAGGGCACATTATTTTCACAGAAACAATTGTCAAGAATGTTGGCTGCCCAGCATATTTTCCCTCTTCCTGACAACAACTCATTTCTTTTAGGGAAAGGATGCTCCCTATCGTGTATAATCTTGAGGGGACTGGAAATTAAGCTTCCCTTGTCACTCTACCCTACCACACTATCCTCTGTCCCTCTCCCCTGACCTTCCTCTCTCTCTCTCTCTCTCTCTCTCTCTCTCACACACACACACACACACACACACACACACACCCCAAACTAACAGGTGGATTTATGACACAAGTTAGAACAACAAGATTTTTTTTCCCTCCAGGACTTTATACATGGAGATTTGTGACTGAAAGGATTGAAAATGTATTTGGAGGACATTTATTACAGCAGCAACACTGAGACAACAGATGTTCCTAAGCCTGATTTTCTAGCTTTCTATCAAGTCTACAGACTATACAGTATCCCTCCCCCTCAAGGAATTGCCTTATGTCTTAAGTTAATCAAATTTATTTATGTTGCTTAGAACCAAAGAACAGCATTACAAAATTGCCCGAATTTCTCTATAGAAGGATATGGTTTAAACAGACATTCTCCTTGGGTTGCCTGGCTGGCTCAGTGGGGAAAGCGTCTGACTTTTGATCTTAGGGTAAGGAGTTCAAGCCCCATGCATGCTGAGTGAAGAGATCGCTTAAAAAAAAAAAAAAAGACATTCTCCTCCCAGGTTCCAAATATATAACCTAATCTTACATTAATACTTGGACTTCCTGATCTCTTTTTCAGAATCTGTATTTTTTTTAGTGTCCAGACTGCTCGGAATTTAAATAAATTTAAGTGGGTACTTAGCCATGCTGGTTTGTCCTTTATATTTAGCTGCATTTAATTATATATGATAAATGCCAGAGAATTCTCATTAAAAATGAATTTTAAAAATTTAAAGGCAATTTGCATAATACACTTGGAAGTAAGTTACCCCTAGAATAATACTGTATATTTCCATAGGTTTGTTTTGGTAAACATGCAAGTACGTGCATAAATGAACTCCCAAAAGCTACACGCAAACTAAAAACAGTAATTATGTAGAAGGAACCCTCTTGGGAGTCAAAGATGACTGTAGTTTATCATGTCCACTATGTGTACTTAAAAATAAAAGGCATAATTTTAAGGAAAAATGTTTTAAGCACGCTCAAGGGCACAAAGTTTGTCTTCAAACTCTTACATATATGCAAGCACAATACAGAAGCTCCCTGGGACGATGAGAAAATTAGGAAGGTATGTGCTATATTTATGATGACAGGTTGACCAACCATAGTGGCTTGTCCGGGAAGACAGTCACCCTACACGGTAGTGACCCTTGTAAAAAACAACAACAACAACAACAACCTGTGTTTTAGCCAAACTTTGACAGAATAACTGCTGATATAAAGTAAATAAAGCTTTGGAGGGCTCAGGTAGTCACACAATGCTAGACGTTGACAATACAACCAGCCTTTATGATATTCATTCATGTAACAAATATTGATTGATCAGCTGCTGTGTACTAGTGATGAAGGAGAGTTGGAAGAAAAGGCAGGCAGGGGCAGGGTCCTTTGCCCTAAGAAGAAACCACCCTCAAAATGATTTTACACCCCCCTAGAAGGTGTAGGGGGTGTACACCCCTCCACCTTCTCCCGCATGATAGATCACCTGACTGGGCGACAGGCACCTGGAGGGTTAATCGGATTAAAACAGCTCCCGACAACAAGCCCATAAAGGCCCCTAGAATCAGAAACTCAGGTGGCAACCCTCTCGGGTCCCCTCCCTCTTTGCAAGCTTTGTACTATGGCTCAATGAACTTTACTATGACTCAATCAGCCTCGCATTGCTGCCCACCACTGTTCTTCTGGTCTACCTCTTCATTCTTCAAAGTGGCATGACCAAGAACCATGGGCACTAGAGGAGGAGAACTCCCCTAACACGAACGTTATAAAGACCCCATAGTAAATGAGGCACAATGCTCGCCCTCGAGTACCTTAGCTAAAGCAGACAGGCAGATAAGAGGCCACCAGAAGAGAGTTAAGGGAGAGGAGTCCGTAGGTGGAGTACTAACCGAGCCGGAAGAAGGCAGGGTAGTTTTTCCAGAGGGAAGGACAAAAGAAAAAGGGAAACTTGGTAAGTGATGGAGAGCATTATGTGGTCAGATGACTGGAAGCGTTTCTTTCCCAGAGGCATGCGAGATGATGATGCGTTTTAACTCGGTGGCGTCTCAGATTCCGTTAAATGCGGTGTTTTTCCAAGGGCTGCTCTGGGTGCTCTGCTGAGCGAGGCCGGTAAAGCCGTGGGGCGGGTGAGGGGCCACCAGCAGCGGACAGGTGAGTTGCGATGCTGTTGCGGGAGAATGATGACGGCAACTAGGACCACAGTCACAGCAGAGGCGGGCGGAAGATGGTCTGATTCTGGATCTACTTTGAAAGCAGCTGAGGAAGGACCATAAGGTGTGCCGTGTGGAAGTGAGAGGAGAATGAAGGGTGGACACAGTACGTTTGACCACGGTAACTGGGGGAGTGGAATTTCCGTGGCCAAGCAGGCAGGTGCACGGCCACAAGTCGCCGCCAGCACAATGAGTGACTTTGACAGGCTGGGGCTCTTCTCTCATTTGTGCAGTGGGAGACTTAAACTAGCCCGGAGGTCCTCCGGCTGCGTCTGTCGCGTGCGCCTCTGCAGGCCCCGCAGGAGACAGAGGGAACACGGTGAGTTCTGTGTATCAGGAGTCCACGTAAAGTCTTACTCCAAAACAGGACCCGGGGGTGCCTGTGTGGCTCAGTCGGTTAAGCGTCTGCCTTCAGCGCGGGGCATGACCCAGCCTCACATCAGGGTCCCTGCTCAGAGCGGAGTCCGCTTGCCTTTCTCCCTCTGCCCTCCGCCCACCCGTGCTCTCCCTCTAACGCTCAGATAAATAAATCCTTAAAATAAAAAAAAAGGACTCCACTTCTCAAATTAAAAAAAATAAATCTACCATCACTGACGTGGACTGAGTGTGCTTGTCCCCCCCGCCCGGACACTCTAATCTCCAAAGCGATGCTATTCGGAGATGAAGCCTCCGGGAGGCAAGTAGGTCGTTAAGTCACCACGAAAGGGCCATCGGCAAACAGGAAGAGGGTCCCCACCACATCACTGCCCAGCGCCCTGGACTAGCCAGCATCCAGAACTGCGAGGGAGAAACGTTTCCTGCCCACACCACCCGACTCGGGGAACTTGTTACAGCCGCCCGAGCTGACAGAAGCGACCTCTTTACCTAGGTGACCCGGGAGACCCCGTCACTCCAGCTCTGAAGTTCTGGCAACAAGTTCAACCTGTTGGCCCGGCCGAGCGGCGTCAGTCCCACTCAGCTCACACTGTCACTGCGACCGCGAGCAGAAGGTCTGAGTGGGCCGCTGAGGCCTGTCACAGCGCGATGGGCACGGCCCTGCTCACTGTGCCTGCCACCTCCGGCGGGCCCTGGCCGGGAGAGGATCCGGATCCGCTGGGAGTGCTGGGGCAGTGTAGCCCCGCATTATTCTCCGGATATTTCATTACTGACTTCTCCTTGAATCGAAGTTCCAAGTTCCAGCGGGCGGGTCTCCTTTTAAGTCTCTCTCAGAGTTCGGTCCCCTCCTTCCTGACTCGAGCCTGGGGGCAGTAATGGGAAATGTCTGAGTTAGGGTGACACTTGGTGAGTGAGAGCGAAGTGAGACAGGAAATCGTTATGATGACGAGGGCCAGGGACACACCCGCAGGCGATAAGGCTGTGTCTGGAAAGCAGCCAGGGTCTCTCCGGAACATTAATTCCTCCTGAAACACCTACAGGACTCTCAGGTTCCTCCAGTGCTTTAACACGGTGTTTTACTTCGGCGCGGTCCGAGCTTACGGTGCGGCTCGGGAATTTCGGAGTCGGCGGCCGCGTTCATGCGGTCATCTGGGGAGGGGAAGGGGGGGCAGAGCAGAAAGAGCCACCCAGGTGGTCAAAGACGGGGGACGACACGGCCCTGACCGGAAAATGCCTTCTGGAACAAACTCGCACCGTCGGCTGCTGGGCCACGTGGCCGTCCTATTTCTAATGCCCGAGGACCTTCCAGCTTTCTTCATGGGCCGCACACTTGGCATTCCCTCCGGGGGCTACAGGGTCCCCTTGGGCCCACAGGCTTGTGACACTGGTCTTTGGAAGTTCTCTGGTAATAGCCGTCCTAAGGGGGGGACATGATACTTCCCTGTGGCTCTTTTGTGTCGGGGTTGTGATTTGCATCTCTCTGACGAGCGAGCAGTGATGTTGAGCACGTTTCCAAGCACTTCTTCGTGTATCTCCAAGACCTCTCAACCCTCTTGGGTTTACTCCAGCACTGTTTGCAGTCGCCAAACTAAAAACAATTTAAATGTCCATCAATGCATAAGGAGTTTTTTTTTTTTTTTTAAGATTTATTTATTGGAGCACCTGGGTGTCACAGTCGGTTAAGCACCGACCACTGGCTCAGAGGGGGTCCTAGGATCAAGCTCGGGAGGGCTCCCTGCTCAGCCGAGAGTATGCTTCTCCCTCTCCCTCTGCTGCTCCCCTCCGCCCATGCTCCTCCACTTACTTTCCAATCTCAAATAAATAAATAAATAAATAAATATTTTTTAAGATTTTATTGGGCGCCTGGGTGGCTCAGTGGGTTAGAGCCTCTCTGCCTTCAGCTCAGGTCATGATCTCAGGGTCCTGGGATCAAGTCCCACATCGGGCTCTCTGCTCAGCAGGGAGCCTGCTTTCCCCCTATCTCTCTGCTTGCCTCTTTGCCTACTTGTGATCTCTGTCAAATAAATAAATAAAATCTTTAAAAAAAAGATTTTATTTATTTATTTTGAGAGAGGGGAAGGGCAAGGGCATTTGGAGAGAAGGAGAGGGAATCTTAAGCAGACTCCGTGCTGAGTGCAAAGCCCAAGGCAGGGCCAATCTCTCAAATTTGCCTGAGTTCAGGACCGTAGCTGAAACCAAGCATCAGTCACTCGACTGACTGTGCCACTGAGGCACCCCAACAAGTGCATTTTAAAATGTGGCACATACATACAATGAAATCCTATTCAGCCTTAAAAAGGAAGGGAATCCTACAATATGCAGCAACACGAATGAACTTTGAGGACATTATGCTAAGTGAAAGAAGCCAGCCATAGCAGGAAAAATACTGCATCATTCCACTTAGAAGAAGGGATTTCAAATAGTCAAACTAATGGAAGTCAACAAAAGAATTGTGGCTTTCAGGGCGAGATGGGGAAATGGGAAGTTGCTAGTCAACCCGTATAGAATTTCAATTATGCAGGATGAATATGTTCTAAAGATCTGCTCTACAACATTATGTCTATAGCCAACAATACTGTATTGTACACCACAGATCTGTTAAGAAGATCATGTTATGTGGTTTTACGACTGTATTTAAATATACATAATATAGTATTTTATATATTAAGATGTATTTATATTATACTAAGTAATATTATATATATGTATATAATATATTGCTTGACATTGGCACATTCTTTTCATGACATAGTGGTCAAGAGTATTTACTATCCAAGGATCTTGGGCAAGTTATTTAATTTAGACTCTGTGCCTCTGTTTCTTTACCTGTAAGATGGGGCAGTAACAGCACCTACTTCAGAAGGGTGCGATGAGGAATAAATGATTCCTGTGCATTGAATAGTGAAAGGCATGAGATAAAGAGTTCACGTGGGCATTAGCTCCTATTCTTGCTGTTTATCCTGAGGAGTCATCAATAAGATTAAGAAACATCTTAAAAAAAAAATTCTTCTCCAACAGCCCATGGGCAAAACCCCCCTTCTTTTCTCCAATGAAGCACTATGGACCAAGATGCTTCTACTGATCAGGATATTCAAACCACCGATTATTAAAATTTTATTAAAACCACTGATATAAGGTATTTATCTAATGATTCATCCATACAAGCGAATGGCTTACTGTTGCACTGAGCCTTCTCTTAAGTTCCTAAGGGCCATAAGGACAGGTGCACAGTACAGCTTAAGTCAGCTGAGATCCCAGAATGAGACAGTAAGGTGATGACATGAGCAAAGAGAAGCATTCTGGGAAATCTTCGAACTTGAACAAAGGGACAGAAGCAAGGAGGTACTGAACTTGTTCTTTCTCTCTCACCTTACCCTGGATCACAGAGATCACAGGAGCTGGTTATAAGAAATCTTGAGCTGCTTTTCTCCTAGTCTGAGAGAGTAACTTTTTTTTCAGAGTGAATATTTTAAAACATAAAAATGTAAACTCTCCTGCTTAAAACCCGTCCATGCCTTCCCATTTCACACAGCGCCATCCATCAGTATTTTGGAATGAGTGTGGAGGGGTTAGTTTGACACGATGAAGACGGGGGGGGGGGGGAGGTCCCTAGAGGTAGATGGGTACAACACTTACAGGGAGAACAGTTACAACCTAGGATTTCCTCATTGTTTCCTCTCAAAACCCTCCCATCTTTCTCTCCCTGCCCATTTCCCATTCCCGGAGGTACAGGATCCCCTCGGGACAATGCAAGCCAGAACCTCTGCTGACTACATCCCAGGCCTTCCCCTTCAAGAAGCCGGTGGAAACCTGTGTCCCAAGTCAGAGCACCCTGCACACAACAAAGCTCACCAGGAGCAGGACAGGACAGAGGCCACTCCTGACTCTGTGAGCATGAAGGGCACTACAAGGGCCCAGCGTTAGGAGCCATGTTCAGACATCCACAGTTCAAGGTCGAAGTCTTGGTTTAACCACTTCCAAGGTGTTAATATATCTTTCTGAACCTCAGTTTCGATCTGTAAAAGGATGTATCTACTTGAAAGTTGTGGCGATAATTACATGTGACCCCTGGCACACAGTAACAGCTCAATAAATGTTGGCTATCGTTAGTATTAAAACCTCCATTCTAGAAGCTGGAAGTAAACCTCAGCTCTCCCTTACAGGAGAGTGAGCCCAAGCTTCCTGCTATGCTATCGGCCATGGTGACATTCTAGATACAAGTCAGGTACAAATATAACAATAACCATAATTCCCTTCTGTTTTCTAGTTCCTGACTGTGTCACAGTGTGATTGCCACTAGGCCACAAGAACCCACGGAGAAAGTGAAGATGGGGCTTCTGCTGCTCTACCAGCCCTGCGCCTCATCCACCACCCCCCCACCCTGTGTCCTCTCTCCCACACCTGCCTAGTCCAAGCCCTTTGCTCTCTCCTGAAATCTCTAGCAGATGGTGACATTCCCACCCTGTGTCCCACCCCCGAGCCTGTCCTGCCCCTTCCCCGTCACTACATATGGCTTCAATCCCCCTTTTTTTTTTAGATTTTATTCATTCATTTTTCAGAGAGAGAGCGAGAGCTCACAAGTAGGGGAGCGGCAGGCAGAAGGAGGAGAAGCAGGCTCCCCTCTGAGTAGAGAGCCTGTGGGGCTCGATCCCACGACCTGAGCTGAAGGCAGATGCTTACCCACCTGAGTCACCCAGGTACCCCCAGGTGGCCTCAATCTTTAGATCTCTGTGCATACCCTTCTCCCCTCCCTGCCACCACCACTTCAAGGGAGCCTGGCTGTGAGCCAGCAGCCCTGCCCAAGTAGATCTTCCCCTTCCTTCCTACCTCTCGCCCTCAACTCGTCAGTTGTTGCCGTTGCTTCTGCGGCCTGTCAGGGCGCTCGCCGTGCCTCCATTTCTCAGGCAGAGGCTAAGCCTTGTCTCAGAGTTATTCTCAGGAGTCCTAGCAGACAAGCTCCAGAGAACCCACCTTCTTCCCTCTTCCCGAGGCCCCAGGGAACCCACAAGCCACTGTGGTTCCCCAAGCAAAATGGATGACTTCATTACATTCTCTCCCAGAGCCTGATGGACAAAAGCATAGACCCCATCCGTCTTGGGATTTCCAAAGTAGTCCCGATTTTATCGAATTTCCTTTTGATAAAGGCAATAATATATACTACATGTAATTTACTTTTTGTACACTTTTTTATATACATAAATTCAAAATTAAAGAAAGACATCTTTGTCAAATTATCTAACTTGATTTTGGGTCCCCTATCTGAAACAGGCCACGTTGGTTTCTGAGAGTGGGGCATAAATGAGGACAGGGGAAGAAGGAAACAAGGACTAAAATATGAAAGATAATTGTCTACAAGAGAGTATATTAATCTTCACATAAACACTCACTGAGAACCTAGTAGATCCAAGGACATGCTAAGTGATGGGAAGGAATATTATGCCTTTGAATAAAATAGGCTCCTTGGCAGTGGGGAGCTCATACCATAGTAGAGAAAACAGGTTTCACAAATACCTTAACACGAAGCAGGTCATAGGAAGCGCCATGATTATAGCGCCGATTGCTGAGAGTAATTAGAAAGTTCCAGTCCGTGCTCCACGCCACCACCAAATGAACTTTTTAAAATGATGGTTTCCTCATGTCATTCCCTGACTTAAAAATCCTCAGTGACATCAGAACCCTCACGGGAAGACCAGACTTGGCTCACAGGGCTCCTGAATCATCAGCAAATGCTTCTTCTGGCCTTCAGCCATTTCACGCCCATTGCTTACTGTCCCCCATTTCTTCTCCTTCCCCCACTCTGCCCAGTTCGGCCTAAATCCAAATCATCCCTTGAGTCTCAGTGAAGACCTCCATCAGGAAGCTTTCCTTGATCTTCTCAAGCAGCGTGTGTGCCCCTCCCTGCACTCCCACGCAACCCTCCACAATACACCACTGTGTCCACGCATCACGCTCTTACAGTAAGCTTTTCACAGACACAAAGATAATGCACATTTCTTATTCATCTCTGTGCCCTAAGTATCTCACGTTGCCTGCAACATATTTATTCATTTGTCAAACGGATGAGCTAGGAAATTCTTCCTTCTGAAATCCATTTACCACGCTTCGGCCCGCATGAGCCTGACATTTCCAAGAGATAAGGTGCACAACTTACCATCTGAGGCTTTAAATGTACCAGACTCAGCATCCAGACCTTATCTCTGTGCTTGAGACTCAGGGACCACACAAAACAGAGTTGCACGGACCGGCTCTGGAGCTGTTCAGTCATGCTAGGCATCCCGTGCTGACTAAACTGGCCAGCAACCAAAATAGATTGTCCCCAGCACCCCCATTCTCATATTGCCTCACTGTTTCTTTCCCTCCCATACCTGTAGCTTCCTTGCATCCCTAACTCATAGAACGTTGTTTCAATTCCTTAGGCATAATGAAGGCCTGCTTCTGGTCTAAGAGCACTGCAGCCTGGTGGGGGTTGGCCTTTTCTGCAGCTGATGACCCAAGGGTGGGTGGCCAAGGTGAAGCTCTTCCTCATTCCCAAGAGCACTTCCAGACCTTTCCTGTCCTTGAAGTATCGCTCTGCATTTGAGAGTTTTTCTATCTCTGACATCTGCTTACTTGGCATGCTCACATTCTTGGACGACGTGGTAAATGGGCATCATCTTGGAAGTCTTCAACATCCATAGTGGATAACCCTTCTAACACTGGGGTGTCCTAGTGTCTTGATAACTCAGCGATGGCTACTTCCACTTCATCCAGTTACACATTCTTGTGATCACACCTGGACGCGGTTACCATCTGGAATTATTCCACTGATTCTATGAACTAAGTAACTCACCCTCTGGCTGTGGACACCCATCTTTCAAGCACCATTATTTCTGATCCCAGAGGACAGCCCACTATCTTCTTGAACCTTTCATTTCTCTCAGTCAGCCTTTTCCTGACCTTTCTTTCCTTCTGAACCCAGGACACTCATGTGGTTGATCATATGTTCTTTCTGATCACAGTCCTTTCATGAACACCATCATTCCCAAGGCACACCTATCTTCACATTCTAGATCAAGACTCTGATTATCCTCTCATCTCCTACACTGGGACAATAAGCAAAACTGGATAGAATGATACACATTATGTATAAGGAACCACAAAAATTGCTCTTCAGCCTCAGCTGAACTTTCATGATATCTCTTATTTCTCCTTATGTATTTTGAATTTAACAAATTTTATCAACTCCCTTCCCCCGCACTTCTAACAATTGATCTTTATCAAATTCGAACCAATTGGCATATCTACTATTTTACCTAGATTTACCCTAATTCTTACCAACTTTCTTCCATTTCAGAGGATAAGAAATCCTCTCCTGTGTTCCCTGCTGCCTCATGAAGCACACTACCCCGCCCATCAGCTACCCTTCTCCCACGTTGCTAACCTCTCCATCACAACTAGCTCCTTGCTGGGGCGAGAGCGGTACACAGCAAACTTCTTCTGTAAAGGACCTTTGCAGGCCATATGGTCTCTGTCACAACTACTCAACTCTGCTGTTGTAGCGCTAAAGCAGCCTTGGACGATACGAAATGAAAAAGCATGGCTGTATCCCAATAATATCCCGTATTTACAGGCAATGAAATCTGAGTTTCTTATTTCACATGCAATAAAATATTCTCGTCTGTATTTTTTCAACCATTTAAAAATGTAAAAACCTTTCTTAGCTCATGCATAATTTAAAAACAAAAACAAAGGGACTCCTGGGTGGCTCAGTTGGTTAAGCGTCTGCCTTCGGCTCAGGTCATGATCCCAGCATCCTGGGATCGAGTCCCGCATCGGGCTCCTTGCTCGGCGGGGAGCCTGCTTCTCCCTCTGCCTCTGCTTGCCACTCTGTCTGCCTGTGCTCACGCTCTCATTCTCTCTCTCTAACAAATAAATAAAAATAAAAAATCTTAAAAAAAACAAAAACAAAAACACAGGCCATGGGCCATGTGTTGCCAACCCCTGCCTTAGCTTGTACGGGGGTTTCTCAGAGTATGGGCCGTATCAGCACCACGTGGGAACTTGTTAAAAATGCCAGTTTCCCTGCCCCACCCCAGACCTTCTAATTTGAAACTTTGGGCGTGCAACCCGCAGTCTGTGTTCTAACAAGACTTCCAGGCGACTCGGATACTCAAGTTTGAGAACTACTGGCCTACAAACAAAGCCCTCCTTGTTTATTTTATAAGCAAGTTCTGCTTTCCAAAAAACAAAAGCGTCTGACTTCGCACATTGAATTCTTTCCTTCTCTTTCCTCCAAAACTTCCAAGTGACCTGTCAGCCCTGTGCCGTCTCCATTTGGTCACCACATCTATAAAATGAGAGTAAGAACGCCACGGAGGAGTTGTAAGAACCACACAAGATGATTGGTGTGGGGGCATTCCACACTTCCACGGTGGGGAAGGCGGGGCGGGGAGGGTTTCAACTCCACATCCCACGAGGGAGACACGTGGAAGGAATAGTGTCTTCGGCCTCCCACTCACTCCTCCACGCAGAAGAGAATGAGCTCCTGGAGAATCCTGGGAGAAGGAACGGAGCCTGCCCTGCTCATGTGGTCAGCTGGGCCTCTAGTTCCTTTCCTCGAAGTCAAGGGAGAAACTTCCCCAGGGAAACACAGCTCCAGAGAGCAAAGCTCAGTTCTTGGAAGGTGCCCTGTGGGAATCAGAATGAGACACACCTTCTGCAAACGGATGGAGCCCAGGGCAGGGTCCACAGGGATAGTGCTGAGCCCTGTTTCTTCAGCTCCTGATGGAACCACTCATTTTGTTCTCTGAATTATCGAGGGCTGTCAATTCCCTAATAAATATTCCCTCTGATTCAGTGAAATCTATCAGACGACCTCTATAATTAAAACTTACAGTCACTAGTGAACTGTCACCCACGGGGTCCTCACCCAAGGCTTCCAGGACAGCACTCCCTAATCTCCCTATCTATCTGCTAACAATATCACAAGGGAAAAGTGTTGTGGAATGTGTTGTTCTAAAATATACGTGCTGAATTTCCATTTTTCCTGTCTGCTACAATTGAAAAATGCATCATCTAATGCAGATAACAATCATGCCTCCAACTTTGCTTTTGGAAAAAGGACTAAAAAGACAAGAATGTGCAAAAAAAGTATGCCAAAAAAAGTATGCCGAGTGTGAACCACGTGAGAAGTGCTGGCGGAACGTCGGAAAAAGTGGAGAGTCAGAGAGGTCCTCAGACAGGTGCAAGGTCGCATTTTTATAGGTGGACAAGGAAGGAAAGAAATTCCAAATGAGGGAACCGCATGAGGAAAGTGAAAAAAGTCTAGAATGCGTGGGGCAGAGAAGACTTGAGAGCTGGCACAGAGGCAGGTCTGACAGCCAGACAGCCCTTGGGGTCTGAATATGCCACGTGAGTCCCTTCGGGACTGAGTTTTTTTTTAACTTGACCTTTCATCTTCAATAGCTCTCATAGAGTGCTTTGCACACAGCAGCAGATTACTAAATATTTGTTACATGAAAAAGCCAGTGTGTGAAATAACATTTATTCATGCTTAGCTCAGTGAGTCAGGTAGCCTAACAAACTGTGAGGAGTGCCAGCAGATGGGGAAGGCAGGCAGTCAAACTAGGAAATTTTCGTATGCATTATCGTTTCTTGCCTGATGAGCTCATCAGATGAGTCAGAAACCATTTTCCCCAACATTTCTGAATAGTCAGACGGCAAATGCAAACCTTATTTGCCTCCACCAACTTTTTATTTTTTTTAAAAAAGATTTTATTTATTTATTTGACAGAGCAAGAAAGGGAACACAAGCAGGGCTAGTGGGAGAAGGAGAAGCAGGATTCCCTCTGAGCAAGGAGCCCAATTCGGGACTCATGCCCTGAGCCAAAGGCAGATGCTTAACAACTGAGCCACCCAGGCACCCCTCCACCAACTTTTTAACAGAAAAACACAGTGATCACAAAGATCAAGTATGTTCATTTTAGAGAACTTGAAACCTACCCAAAAATACACAAGAAAGAGAACTGAAGTCTGTGTAATCTCTTTAACTAATGATGTAATATTATAGCAAGAATATTTTCTCATGTCATTAAAGTTTCTTTGAAAGTACAGGTTTTTTTTTTTAACATTTTATTTATTTATTTGTGGGGGGAGCACAAGTGGTGGGGTCGGGCAGAGGGAGAGGGAAAAGCAGGCTCCCCACTGAACAGGGACCCAGATGCAGGGCTCAATCCCAGGGCCCCAAGATCATGATCTCAGCTGAAGTCAGATACTTAACCAACTGAGCCACCCAGGCACCCCAAAAGTATGGTTTTTTTATGCAATATTCTGTTAATGCATGCATCAAACTATTCGCAAAATTTTAACCATTCCTTTATTATTGAACACACAGCTTCTAAATATTCATGATACTCTTGTAAATGTATCTTTAAATATATCTGTCATGATTTCCATACTCAAGAGTCCTAAAAACCATCTTACAAATGCTAATAAAGCATAAAAGAGAGCCAGAAAACATAGAATACTATGTTCATATGAAATCTATAGGGGCACCTGGGTGGCTCAGTGCTTTCAGCTCGGGTCACGATCTCAGGGTCCTAGGATGGAGCCCCACATTGGGCTCTCTGCTCAGTGGGGAGGCTTCTCCCTCTCTCTCTGCCTGTATCTCTGCCTACTTGTGCTCTCTGTCTGTCAAATAAATAAATAAAATTTTTTTTTAAAAAGAAATCTATAGGCTCTTCTTTTTTTTCCTATTTAAGATTTACTTACTATTTATTTTTAAGAGAGAGAGTGAAGCGCAGGAGTAGGGGTAGAGACAGTGGGAGAGAATCTTCAAGCTGACTCTCCATTGAGTGCAGAGCCCCACATGGGGCTTGATCCCACAACTCACGAGCTCAGGACCTGATCTGAAACCAAGAGCCAGACGCTTAGCTGACTGAGCCACCCAGCACCCTTATAGGTTCTTCTAAAAATAACACATTCTTATCATACATTTTCAGTCAAAATTCCAGCACAATTTTGAGAGGAATGTGACAAACTGATTCTAAAAAACACAAAGAACAACAACGACACAAGTAGCTAAGGCAGTTTTGAAAAAGAAGAGCCAAGATGGAGGACTTCTCTTATCAGATATTAAGACATATCACAAAGCCAGCAGTGAAAATAATTTAATACTGGCACAGGAATAAACAGATCAATGGAATAAAACAGGGATCCAGAAACACACCCACATGTACATGGAAACTTCAGATGCAATAGAGGGGCATCTCCAACAATGAAGAGAAGATAGATCACTCAGGAATTGATGCAGGGAGCCTGTCTTGCTTCGTGGAGAAAAAGCCAATTGAGTCCTACCTCACACCACGCAGAAATGTTAATTGTAATAGATTAGATACTCTAATCTGAGATGGAAATCAATAAAGACAAGGAAAGTGTAGAAGAGTATCTTTGTGGACTTGAATTGGAGCAGTCAGTAAGGAAAGTCTCAAAACCACAAACCATCGGTGAAGAAATGGGTAGATTTCAGTATATAAAAATTGGGTTTCTTTTCAAAGCACCACAGACAAAGTTAAGACAAAGCGGCAGCTTAGAAGAACATATCTGCCACCTCCAAAACTCAAGAAGTTCATATGTAGAATAGAGAGGGGCGCCTGGGCTGCTCCGTGGGTTAAGTGTCTGACTCGGCTTCAGCTCAGGTCATGATCTCACCGTTGTGGGATCAAACTCCACATCGGGTTCTGTGCTCAGTGCAGAGTGTGTTTCAGATTCTCTCTCTCTCTCTCTCTCTCTCTCTTTAAAATAAATAAATAAATAAATTTTTTTAAAAGATTTTATTTATTTATTTGATAGACAGAGATCACAAGTAGGCAGAGAGGCAGAGACAGAGAGGAGGAAGCAGGCTGTCCGCAGAGCAGAGAGCCCAATGCGGGGCTCGATCCCACAACCCTGGGATCATGACCCGAGCCGTAGGCAGCGGCTTTAACCCGCTGAGCCACCCAGGTGCCCCTAAAATATTTTTAAAAAGAATTAAAAATATAGACTAAAGAGAGAACTTCTATACCTCAGCAAGACGCAGGAAATCCAATAGAAAGAAAACTGGACAAAGAATTAGAATAGGCACATTACAGGAGGAATATGAATGTCCAACAAATCCATGAAAACATGCTCAAACTCTCCAGTAATCAAATAATGCAGTTAAAATAACAATGAGATACTATATTATAAAAATTTTTAAGTTTAATATCAAGAATTGGTAAGAATATGGGGGCTCCTGGGTGGTGCTGTCAATTAAGCATCTGTCTCCTGGTTTTGGCTCAGGTCAAAGATCTTAGGGTGGTGAGGTCGAGCCCCGCTGCGGGCTCCAAGCTCAGTGCAGGGTCTGCTGAAGGTTCTCTCTCTTTCTCTCCCTCTGCCCCTCCCTGTGCTCCCTCTCTCCAGTTCTCTCGCTCTGTCTCTAAAATAAATAAATAAATCTTTAAAAAAGAATGAAAGAAAGAAAAGAACTGGTAAGAATATGAAGGAAAGGTGGGGTGCCTGGGTGGCTCAGTCATTAGGCATCTGCCTTTGACTCTGGTCATGATCCAGAGTCCTGGGATCGAGCCCCACATCCGGCTCCCTGCTCAGCGGGAAGCCTGCTTCTCCCTCTCCCACTCCCTCTGCTTGTGTCCCCTCTCTTGCTGTGTCTCTCTGTCAAATAAATAAATAAAAGCTTAAAACTAAAAAAAGAATATGAAGGAAAGGTACCCTCAAAGGCTGTTGGTCTGCAATGGTAAACCGATGAAACCAGTTGTTAGGCAACTAAATATGTCCCAGCAATCACACTCCTGGGAATTACTCCAGAGAAACTTGCACACAGGTTGCTACCAGAGTCTGTTTGAGGGCATGCATCTCAGCACTGTTTGCACAGGCAGGGAGTCAGAAGCAACCTGGGGGCTGGGGGTCAAGGATATGACTCTCTTGGCGTGGTGCAGGCATTCAGGGGGAAACTAAGCAGCAGCCAGCATTAACGAGGAGATACACGCGTTCAGCTACGTGGTGAGCTCTTAAGACAGTGTAAGTGGAAAAAGTGTGAGAAACAAAAGCGATCGCACAAGCCAGTGCCAAT
Organism: Taxidea taxus jeffersonii; assembly: GCA_003697995.1. NCBI lineage: Eukaryota > Metazoa > Chordata > Mammalia > Carnivora > Mustelidae > Taxidea > Taxidea taxus. Next base: position 196,318 of record ML103991.1, read on the forward strand.
TTAAAACGCTCCAAATCCCCGTAAATCTGGAGCATGCTGGCCGATGCCTGTGAGGGATCTGGAACAAAGTGAGTGAGGTCAGGAAGAAAGGAAAAAGAGGGCCTTGTGCCAACCTAGGACGACAGCATTGTTCGCGGAGAAATCAGGGCTATTCTTCAGTTGCTTAGGAGACGCAGAAGTCAGAGTAATCAAACAGGAGGGTCCCTGGGGAGACGCTGGCCTAAGGCCTCGGTAGCCTACACAAGCGGACTGAAACCTAAGCCAAAGTCAATTCTGCAAAGGCTTCAAGGTCAAGAGGAACAACCGATCACAACCAGCCAGCTAGGCTTTCCCACGTATGGCATCGCTGAGGAACAGCCAATGAAATAACGTCCTCGTTCTGCTTCTCTGTGGAAAGCCTGCCCTGGCTCCTGCCCCTGCAGTGCCCCTAACTGCTGCTACTTTGGCACTGCCTGGTTCAAATCTGCTTGCCCAGATAAACAAGTGAACTCCTAAAATTTTAATACACTTCGGTTTGTCTTTGCTACTGTCGACAGGAAGTAGGCTTCATCAGCGGGCATGAGTAAGGAGGAGGCAGCACAGAGGTTCTCATGAACACAGGGCCCGCCATTTGTCCAGGGCGCCATAATCAGGGGTGTGTCTGACCCCACAGCCCCCTGGGATGAGCTGCTTTTCTGCCGCCATGTTTTCAAATTCGTCCCCATTAAACGTAGTAAAGCCCCATTTCTTGGAGATGTGGATCTCCTGGCAGTCCGGGAACTTGAACTTGGCTCTGTGTAGGGCCTCAGTTACGTGCTCCCTTTTCTGCAGCTTGGCACAGGTGGACATGAAGACTTGGCCAAGGTTGACCTTGGCCACTGCGCCCCGGGACTTTCCAAAGGCACCTTACATACCTGTGCACAGCCTAGACTAGGGATAGCATGAGGTCAGACATGAATGTCCACTGGAAGATCTGTCTCCAAGGTCCCTTTGGGCAAGCCCTATGAGCAACAGACTTCATACACTACCAAGGAAGTTACAGTCGGCAGCCATGGCACACCAGGCCCCCATGGGGAAAGAGCTCAAATGGCTTCATTGGCTGCCGACTGTTTACCTTTGGAGAGACTATGCGCAGTTTCTTTCTTTCTCTCACACCCCCACATAGAGTCCATTAGTAAATTCCTCATCTTCCAAATACATGCAGAATTCAACCATTTCTCATCCTTTGTATCAACACCACCACGGGCTTGGTCACCATACTCTCTTCCCCGATCTTGGCACCAGTCTCCTCACCAGTCTCTTTTGCTTTTCTTGTATGTTTTCCTGCCTTTGGTCTGCTTTCGACACAGCAACCAGAATGAGTCTTTAAAAAGAAGTCAGATCACATCAACTTCTGCTTACGATCCTCTGGTTCCTTTCTCAGAATGAAAGCAAGGGCCTAACGATCCACAAGCCACTTGAGCTGTACCCCTAGCTTCTCTGGTCTTAGCTGCTCACATCTCGCCTTGACCCTTCCCTCCTGCCACCCTGGCCTCTTGCTAACCTAGCAGATACCAAGTGTACCCCTCCTTCACGGCCTTTACAGGTGTTTATTCTTTCGAGAATGCTCCTTCCCTGGAGTTCCAAACAGCCTGCTCCCTCACTCCTTCAGCTCTCCATTCAGAAGCCTCAGTGAGACCCTGGACCACATTACTTAAGACTGCAACCCCTCAGATAAAAGATCTGAACAAACTGGGTGAAAGATCTCAACAGAGAACTTTCCAAAGAACATACACAGATGGCAAATAATCCCAAGAAAAGATGCTCAACATCATATGTCATTAGGAAAATGCAAATTAAAACAACAACACCTCTAATAATAATAATAACTGACAACACCGAATGCTGGTAAGGATGTGAAGCAATAGTGACTCTCATTCACTGCTGGCAGGAATGCAAAATGCCCAGCCAGGAGCACGGGGGCCGTGGCCCACGCCTGGAGTCCCAGCGACTTCGGAAGCTGAGGCAGGAGGATCCCTCCATCCCAGGAGTTCTGGGCTACAGTGCCCTCTGCCATTTGGGCATCTGCACTAAGTTGGGCATCAACATAGTGGCCTCCCAGAAGCTGGGGGGACCATCAGGTTGCCTAAGGAGGGGTGAACCGGCCCAGGTCAGAAATACAGCAGGTCACAGAACACCTGGGTGGCTCAGTCAGTTAAGCATCTGCCTTTGGCTCAGGTCATGATCCCAGGGTCCTGGGATCGAGTTCCGCATCGGGGTTCCTTGCTCAGTGGGGAGCCTGCTCCTCCCTCTACCTTTGCCCCGCCCCCTGCTCCTGCTCTCTCACATGCTCTCTCTCACAGGTACATAAATAAAATCTTTTTTTAAAAAAATGCAGCAGGCCAAAACTCCAGTGCTCGTTAAAATGATGCAGCCACTGTGCAAGGTAGTTTGACAGTTTCCTGCAAAACTAAACAGACTTAACAATACTAGCAACCGCACTCAGTTATTTACAAATGAGTTGGAAACTTGGGTCCACACAAAATCCTGCACGTGGATACTTAGAGCAGCTCTCTTCACGACTGCCAAAACCGGAAGCAGGCAAGATATCCCTCAATAAAGAAATGGATAAACCAACTGTACCTCTGTACAATGCACCAGTGCCCGGCGGTAAGGAGAAAGGAACCGTCAAGCCACAAGAAGACACAGAGGAGACTTAAATGCATACTTCTCAGTGAAAGGAGCTCTCTGAAAAGGCTGCGTGTGGTCTAAGTCCAACCACATGCCATTCTAGAAAAGGGAGAACTGCAGAGATAGATTGACCTATGATTGCCAGGGATTCGAGGACGGGCCGAGACGAAGAGTGGAGAACAGGAACTTCAGGCAATAAAACTGCTCCATCCAGTAGCACAGCGGTAGATACACGGCACCGTATTTGACAAAACCCGTAAGACTGTACAATACAAGCAGTGAGCCCCGCGTACCCCGCAGAGTCACTTACTAGTGATGTGTTGATGGCGGCTCATCAATTGTAACAAATGTATCACACTAACCCAAGATGTGAATAACGGGAAATTGTTGCGAAGAGAAGACTTATATGGGAACTCTGTACTTCCTGCTCGGTTTTTCAGTAAACCCAAAAATGCTCTAAAAAATGAATTCTTTTAAGTGAGACAAAAATTGCAGCTGTTCCCACAGGCACCTCCTATGCCTCTTTCCTGCTTTACTTTTCCCTGGAGAACTTATCACCATTTAACATGTGTTTTTTTACTGATTTATCTTGTTACTCTCTGCCTGAAACACCACCCCTGCCTTACCCAGATGCCAACACGCAAAAGTGAGATCCACCAGAAAAAAAACATTTTAATGCTTTATTTTGATGCAATTTAAATTTACAGAAAAGTTGCAAGAATAGATAAAAAATTCCAATGTATCATTAACCTAAATTCATCAGTTGTTGTTTACATCCCTCTGTTTTTAAAAAGACTTTATTTATTTCTTTGTTTGTTTATTTATTTATTTGACAGAGAGAGAGAGAGTCAGTGAGAGAGGGAACACAAGCAGGGGGAGTGGGAGAGGGGGAAACAGGCTTCCCACAGAGCAGGGAGCCCAATGCAGGGCTCGATCCCAGGACCCTGGGATCATGACCTGAGCCGAAGGCAGACGCTTAATGACTGAACCACTCAGGGGCCCCTACAGTTTGCCCCTTTGGCTGCAGTTGCTTCATGTCTCTCTTGCTGTCACTGTCCATCTCACTTATGTATGTCTACATAAATGCTCCTATGTATATGTAAAGAATATATAAAGAACACAAGAGGGACGCCTGGGTGGCTCAGTTGGTTAAGCGGCTGCCTTCAGCTCGGGTCATGATCCCAGTGTCCTGGGATCAAGTCCCACATCAGGCTCCTTGCTCAGCGGGGAGCCTGCTTCTCCCTCTGCCTCTGCCTGCCTCTCTGTCTGCCTGTGCTCGCTCTCTGACAAATAAATAAAATCTTTAAAAAAAATTACTAAAAAAAAAAAAGAACACAAGATATATTTTTATATATATGATATGTAGAAAAGACATGATGAATATATACATATATATTTAGTTCCCTATCATGTGTTCTATATATTTTTTCTATATAAAACATATCTAATTGTAATAGCTGTAATTACCCAAATCTCAAAATTAAACAATTATACAATACTATTATCTAATTCACAGTTCATGTTCAAATAGCATCAGTTGTCCCAGTAGTGTTTTTTATAGTTCTTTTTCCCTAATCCAGAGCCCAGTCCAGGATTATGCACTGCGTTTAGTAATCTGGAAAACTCAGTCTTTCGTTGGGTGTGGTTGTGGTCTCTCCCTACCTTGACATTCTCCAAGAGCTCAGCCCGGTTACTTGGCACATGTCTCTCCACCGTGTTTGTCTTCTTCCTCATGATCAGACTTGGATTATGCATTTTGGGCAGGAACCCTACCGAAGTGGTATGTCCTCAGAGCATCATATCAGGAGATACAAGATGATGGTCTGTCCTAATGTGGGCGATGTTATCTTGCATGTCCTACATCCAACAGATTTCTCCAAAAAGAATTTTGTATATTTCATTCACTGCTGTATTCCGAAAACCTAGAGAAGTGTCTAATATAGGCCCTGAAAGACTATGCTGGGTGAATGACGAAGTGACTTTCAACTCTCTGGAGTTGAAAAGACAAACAGAAGGAAGAAGAAGAAGGAAGAGAAGGGGGAGAAGGAAGAGCAGGGGAAAAGTAGTAAGCCTATGGATTAAATCTATGTTGGGGCGCCTGGGTGGCTCAGTGGGTTAAGCCTCTGTCTTTGGCTCAGGTGTTGATCTCAGGGTCCTGGGATCGAGCCCTGCGTGGGGCTCTCTGCTCAGTAGGGAGCCTGCCCACCTCTCTGCCTACTTGTGATCTTCTCTGTCAAATGGATGAATAAAGTCTTCGAAAAAAAATCATCACTCTGTACATTTTACATTCACAAATAGTATTCAGAAGATTTCCAGGACATTTCTGTTAATAATACCATCGATAGCATGAGATTTCCAGAGTCATTATACTCTTGCTAGTATAAACTTATTTTCTAGTGTACTAATGATATAGACTTGACCCCAATAACAATTCATTTTAAGACGATCCTCATTGTTAAAATCTTTTTCAACTCTTTCAGAAGAAAATCTTCTAAATGATATACTAGAGAAGCCTCAGAGGTCTGTTTTTGATAGACTACCAACTTTTATTCTAGTACCTTTAGTGGCAATGTATGTCTTAAGTAAATATAATTTACTATTAACCTCCAGACATCTCTAATTTGGTTAATAGTGCCTTGCAATTAAAAAATAAGAATGTAAAAAGGAAAATGGTCACATATTCAAGCAACGTGCTAAGGGAAGAAAAGAAGGACATGAACATATTATCCTAAAGAAATTTAATTTTTTCAACCAAACAAGCAAAAGTCAATTCTGATTGGTTTGGTGTCCATCAATGCTTACAATTGAGTGCAAAGGAAAACTATGTGAAGCATTTTGTTTTAAATCATATTTTACTCTTTTTTTTTTTTTCTTTTCTTTTTGAGAGAGAGAGAGTGGGTATGCACTCACACAGCTAAGAGAGGGGCAGGAGAGGGAGAGAGAGAATCCTAAACAGGTTCCACACCCAGCATGGAGCCCAACATGGGGCTCCAAATCACAACCCTGAGATGATGACCTGCATCAATATCAAGAGTCAGATGCTTAACCAATTGAGCCACCCAGGCGCCCCTTAAATCGTAGTTTAAAATCAATGTTGAAAGTGAACATTTGAAGCTTGATTTTTTAAGTATTAACATAGTTAATAGTTACATTTTAATGTAAAGAATAATTTTTCTTTTTTGATTTTTAAAAGTTTTACTGAGGGGCACCTGTCTGGCTTAGTCAGTAGAGCAAACTACTCTTGATCTCAGAGCTATAAGTTCTGAGCCCCACACTGGGTGTAGAGGTTACTTAAAAATGAAATCTTGGGGCACCTGGGTGGCTCAGTGGGTTAAAGTCTCTGCCTTCAGCTCAGGTCATGATCCCAGCATCCTGGGATTGAGCCCCACATCGGGCTCTCTGCTCAGCAGGGAGCCTGCTTCCTCCTCTCTCTGCCTGCCTCTGCCTACTTGTGATCTCTATCAAATAAATAAAAATCTTTTACAAAAATGAAATCTTGAGGTGCTTGGGTGGCTCAGTCAGTTAACCATGGGACTCTTAATTTTCCGTTAAGTGTCAGATTCCTGATTTCTACTTGGGTCATAATCTCAGGGTTATGAGATTGAGCCCTGTGTCAGGCTCTGTGTTGGATGTGAGGCCTCCTTAAGATTCTCTCAGGGCACCTGAGTGACTCAATCTTAAATGTCTGCTCAGGTCGTGGTCCCGGGGTCCTGGTATGGAGCCCTGCATCACGCTCCCTGCTCTATGGGGAGCCTGCGTTTCCCTCTCCCACTCCCCCTGCTTGTGTTCCCTCTCTGTCAAATAAATAAATAAAATCTTCAAAAACAATATTCTCTCTCTCCCTGTCCTTCTGCCTCTCCCCCACTGCTAGCACACCTGCACACTCACTCTCAAAAAAGTAAAAAATAAAAATCGTTAAAAAATTAAAAATAAAAATTTTGATGAGACTGAAATCATCCCTGCTGTTGACAGCTTTTTCCCATCTCCCTACAAGGCGGTGGGAAGCCCATATGAACAAGTCTGTGAGGCACTGATGATTCAAAAGCCAAATCTTCTTTTAAAACGTTTCTGGGCTCATTGTTTCGGGCCCGCAGGGATAGAAAATTTGTATGTAGTTATTTCCCACATCCATTTGGGAGTTCATTATATAAACAGATAATGACACATCCCACAGACAATACTTGACTCAATATTAGGTATGTCTTTTTTTTTTTTCTTATTTGTCAATTCTTTCATAAGGAAAATGCAATTCTTTTTGTCTGACATAAATTGGAATGACATAAAATCAAGTGTGCTTGCTAATTGCGTAAAATCTGGATGTAGGTTCCTATTTTCTCCCTGTCGCCTCCTGCCTCTTCGCGCTAACGTTTGGCACACAAATTCATTTGCCCCAGAGCGATTAGAAAGGAAGTACACTTGCAAGTGACATAAATACACACCAGAAAATTAAAATTTTAGGGGCACCTGGGTGGCTCAGTTGGTTAAGCAACTGCCTTCAGCTCAGGTCATGATCCCGGAGTACCGGGATCGAGTCCCGTATCAGGCTCCCAGCTCCATGGGGAGTCTGCTTCTCCCTCTGACCTTCTCTCTCATGCTCTCTCTCACTCTCTCTCTCTCTGAAATAAATAAATAAAATCTTTAAAAAAATTTTTTTAAATAAATCTTAAAAAAAAAGAAAATTAAAATTTTAAAAATTTATGTGCAGACATGATTAAAGGAGGAATTCCATTCATATTTACATGGCATCTAGAGGGAAAAAATCATCTGTATTTTTAAATTTTTTTTCAGTGTTCCAAAATTCACTGTTTATTCACCACACAAAAATCATCTGTATAAGAGTTTACACTCGATGGTGACGTGTCGCCTCAAGAAATGATTTTGGCCCCACCAAATACTCTGATCAGCACCAATTTAATGTCCTATGCCTCTAACCCTTTAGAGTTTCATTCATTTCTGACATTTAGACAACATTCCTTTTTCTTTTTCTGTAATTAATCATTCTTTCTCCTTTTTTGGATGGAGGGGAAGGGAGGGGGAGGGAGAGAGAGAGAATCCCCAGCAGGCTCCAGGCCCAGCACAGAGCCCAGCGCAGGGCTCGATCTCACCACCCCAAGATCACGACCTGAGCTGAAATCAAAAGTCGGACACTTAACCGACTGAGCCACCCAGATGCCCCAATTCTTTCAACTTAAATATTTCAGGAAAGATACTTTTGTGGTTTTACTAAGGGGAAGTGAGCCACATTCAGGGCCTTAGTTGGAGCCAGAGGGACCCACGTTTCAATCCTGAAGAGACCTTCCCTATCCCACAGCAGCAGCACCATTTTCCACTAAATGGCATGGACAACCAATCAGGCGTTCTAATATCTGGAATCTTTTTTAAAGATTCATTTCTTTATTTGAGAGGCAGAGGGAGAGCAAGGGAGAGAATATGAAGCAGACTCCCTGCTGAGCACAGAGTGCTCTCGGGGCTCAATCCCGACATGGGGCTCCATCCCAGGACCCTGAGATCATGACCTGAGCCAAAGTCCAAGAGTCGGCCGCTTAACTGACTGTGCCACTCAAGCACCCTTGGCAATCCTTCCATATTCCCTTAACAACTACAACCACAACACCACCCTCAACCGCTGTCATCCCAGTTAGACACAACACGCACTATTCTAACCATCTCGGGATGGTTTTTATATCCAAGCCGCCCACAGGGAGAAGCACATAATAACCTTCTCCTCCTCTCACCTCCCACTGCCTCTGCGGAGGGATGGAGCACCAAAGAAAGTGAACAAGTGGATAAGCCAATTTAAGAAATTGTGGGTGAAGTCTGAAATCTGTTTGAAGATGTAAAAGCTTCCACACCGTCAGACCCTAAAACCATGGAAACCCTCGGCTCTCACTTGAAATGCCACAGGCCCTAGACTCTGTACTGGCCGGTTTGCGCGTAACCACATTATTAATTGCTACTGTTTGTTCTCTTTCCCCGGGAATCTTCACATTTTCTCAGCCTTCAAAAAAGAGGAAGACCTTTGCAAACTAATTCCGTGTCAGGAAAGTTTGTTTGTAAATGTTATTTTTATAGGCAAATCATAACTGAATACACCGCTGGCCTTCAGCATCTACAGGATTCTTGCAACACATTCCATCGTGACAAGTGTTTAATTAGGTCTGCTGGTACGGTGTGCTCTGCTGTCTGAGAAGATCTCTGCATTTGTTCACTCATCATCTGTTCCCCGCAACAGAAGGAAAGCTCTGTAACTTCAGGGACATTTTTTTTTATCTTTTCCTCTGCTTTATCTGTTGCACCTAGAACACAACAGGATCTCAATAAATATTTGCTGAATGAATAAAAACATGCCAACAGACAATAAAATGGTTTTTTAAATTTTTTTTAAGTTTATTTATTTAAGGAACACCTGGGTGGCTCAGTCAGTTGGACATCTGCCTTCGGCTCAGGTCATGATCCCAGGGTTCTGGATCAAGTCCCGCATCAGGCTCCCTGCTTCTCTCTCTCCCTCTGCCTGCCACGCCCCCCTCATCATGCAAGCTCTCTCTGTCAAATAAATAAATAATTTTTTTTTTTTTTTAAAGCAAGGGGGTGCCTGGGTGGCTCAGTAGGTTAAGCCTCTGCCTTCGGCTCAGGTCTTGATCCCAGGGTCCTGGAATTGAGCCACACATAGGGCTCTCTGCTCAGCAGGGAGCCTGCTCCCCCCAACTCCCGCCGCCTCTCTGCCTACCTCTCTGCCTACCTCTCTGCCTACTTGTGATCTCTCTCTCTTTGTCAAATAAATAAATAAAATCTTTTTTAAAAAAACCTTATTTATGCAATCTCTATACCTAACATGGGGCTCAAACTCACAATCCCCAGATCAAGCGTTGCATACTCGTCCGATTAAGCCAGTGGGCACTCCCTCTAGAAAGCTACCCAAGTGTCTCTTTGCTGGACATAAAATCCTAAACTGTTTTACCTGAGTCACTAGATCATTGTTTGATGAAGTCGAACAACAGTTCACTAACAAACGGCTTCAAAGATGTTCCCAGGACTGCAGTTTGCTTATGTCATCCAGGTTATCCCTAGGGTCCTCATGTCCCCGGACGCAAATCTAAGACATGCACGAGAGGTGAGTTTAGACCAGCCAACAGCTCTCGGAAACCTTTACAAGTTTCTTAATTATGACGTTAAAACCAGGAACCAAAAATGACTCTAACATGGTTTGGGTCACCCCCAGTCCAAAGGAGGAGCGGAAGCAGAGACACCGGGAAATGCTGAGCTGAGCCTGGCGTTCCTGAAAGCGGAGCCAAACAGGGATGTTCTGGAGGTGCGGTCAGCCCAGAGGGAATTAGGCGATTTTAACCCCTACCGAGTCATGTCGTCTCTCCCTGTGCCTGCTTAGAGACTCATAGAAGAAGGACCAGCTCTGGCAGATGGCGGTCAATAGAACAGTTGGTTCTTATGTATCTGACCTGTTTATACTTGCCAGCGTTCCCTCTTACCGTCAACGCTTCTCCTGGTACCAACCTTACCCAGATTTCTGGGTACTTCTTCTCTTCTCAGAGACTATCTGATGTTATTTTTGACTTGGTTTTACTCAAATGGAAATGGTAAAAAAGTGTTTTCCAAACTTGGCTGGCCAAGAAAATACCATGTTTATTTTAAAATGCAGCTGCTGGGGCACCTGGACAGCTCAGCCAATGAAGCATCTACCTTTGGCTCAGGTCATGATTCCAGAGTCCCTGGATCGAGCTCCACATAGTGCTCACTGCTCAGCAGGGAATCTGCTTCTCCCTCTGTCTCTCACCCTGCTCTTGTGCTCTCACTCTCTCTCTCTCTCTCTCTGAAATAAATAAAATCTTTTTTAAAAATTAAAACACAAAGATGAGAATAAAATTAAGTTGAAAAATGAAGTAAAATGAAGAAAAATGAAGTTTCCAAGGACTGACTAGAATAATCACAGATGTGTAGATCAGCATCCTAACCCTCCTGGAAAGCACACAGCAACTAGGAAAGCAAACATAAAACAAAGAGGGACGCCTGGGTGGCTCAGTCAGTTAAATGACAGTGAAATGGTCAGGTCACGACCCCAGGGTCCTGGGATCGAGTCCAGTATCTGGGTCCCTGCTCAGTGGGGAGCCTGCTTCTCCCTCTGCCTGCTGCTCTCCTTGCTGTGTTCACACTCTAGCCCACTCTCTCTCTGACAAATAAATAAATAAAATCTTTTTTAAAAAAGTAAAACAAGGGGGAAAGGAGGTTGGGAGAGGGTGGTGGGGTTACATTATATGTTTAAATTTAAAAAATGCTTAAATAAATTTTTAAAAAAAGTAAAACAAATATGGAATTAGTATACCCCAATGTTCATAGCAGCTTTATTCACAATAGCCAAAAGGTGGAAACAACCCAAACACCCACTGAAAGATGAACCGATGAACAAAAGGGGTCATATATGTAGAATGGAATATTATTCAGCCTTAAAAAGGAATGCCATTCTGATACATGCTACAACATGGATGCTTGAAGACCCTTGATAACTGAAGCAAGCCGGACACAAGAGGACAAATATTGTATGATTCTACCTATATGACGTACCTAGAGTAGTCAAATCCATAAAGACAGAAAGTATAACAGTGATTATCATGGACTCAGGGGCAGAGTGGGACTATTCAAAGAATCACAAAAATAATCCAAAACTTTGGGAGCGATATGTTCCTACAGTAACAGAGAAATAGAGAGTCTTTGGGTTACAAGTCCTCAAATGCTCCCCTGATCTGTCTCTCTCTTGCTGTGCAATGATCTGCAAAAAGGTGGTTTATGAAAATCTAACTCATTCATTGTTAGGCAGTTAAAAAAAAAAAAAGGGATCTAGCAATGGGTGTTAAGACAGCAGAGGAGCAGGGGATCCTACGTTTGTCTGGTCCCTGGAATTCAGTGAGCTAGTTATCAAATCATTCTGAACACCTGCAAAATCAGAGATCTGAAAAAAAGAAATCTTGCAATGCTAGAAATAAAAAAGGGACCACTTTTCAGACATTAGGAGGTACAGAGACTTGAATCTGGGGCAATATATTGGAGGATATGACAAGGGGAGGGAGCCAACTTAAGGAGGTTACTGCAAATTATTAGAAGCAGCAGAGTACAAAATTAGAACATTAAGAAGTCGACTCCTGTAGGGGATGTCCCTAGTTTAAAGGTGATCAGGTGGTGAAGCGGGGCAGAATCCCAGATGGGACAGCATGGTCTCAGGATCACTGGGGTCACAAGAAAAACAGGGGACCCTGAGTGCATCAGAGTTCCCAGGCATCGGAGGAGGTAAACAGCCAGTCTGGCATCGGCTACATGCTCTGTGTTGCACAGTGCGTTCTGGAGCCATTTACACTGAGCCCCACCCCTTCCCCCCCAAGGGAGGTGCACTTCCCTAAGTACAAAAGTACCTGAGAATCTGCATAACGGGCGCCTCCTGAGGGACCAGCAGAAATAACTGGCTAGCCCCAGGTGTACTGATCACAGAGAACTGCAACTTCAGCTCTTAGGGAAAAGAGTATATAGCATTTATGGTTGGGTTTTGATATTTGTTTTTGTTTTTTTAATTCTCTAATCTTCGCTTTATTTTTTTTTATTTTTTTTATTTGTCAGAGAGAGAGAGCAAGCACAGGCAGACAGAGTGGCAGGCAGAGGCAGAGGGAGAAGCAGCCTCCTTTCCAAGCAAGGAGCCAGATGTGGGACTCGATCCCAGGATGCTGGGATCATGATCTGAGCCGAAGGCAGCCGCTTAACCAACTGAGCCATCCAGGCGTCCCCGCTTTATTTTTTTCAGTGATCTTATTTTTTCAATTCTTTTAAAATTTATATATATACATATGTTATATATTTTTTTGATTTTTGGTTTCCATTCATTGTATTTTATTTTATTTTATTTTTGCATGTATTTAAGTTTCTTTCTTTCCTATTTTGGAATCTAGCTTCTTTTAACAAGCAGACCAAAATATACCCTGGACTTCATATTTTGTTTTGTTCTGTTTTGTTTCTGGGTGGTTTTTTTTTTGGTCTTTGCTTTTGTTTTCTCCTGGTTTGTTTTTGTTATTTTTTTCTGTTGTTGTTGTTGATATTGCTGTCTTTTCTCTCTCTTTCTTCTTGTCTTTTTGGGACGTAATGATGAGATAGAGAAATTCACCACAAAAGAAAGAACAGGAGGAAGTACTCACTGGTAGGGATTCAATCAATATGGTAAGTAAGATATCTGCACTAGAATCTGAAACAACAATTATAAAGATACTAGCTAGGCTCTAAAAAAGCAAAGAAGACAGCAGAGAATCCCTTACCGTAGAAATAAAAGAACTAAAATCTAATCAGGCTGAAATTAAAAATGCTATTACTGAGAGGCAGTCAAAAATGGAGGCTCTAACAGCAAGGATAAAGAAGGCAGAGGAGAGTCATTGACACAGAAGACAAAATGATGGAAAATAAGAAAGCTGGAAAGAAGAAAAAGAACTACTGGACCACCAAGGGAGATGTCAAGAAATCAGTGATCCCATAAAGTGGGATCCTAGGGGTCCCAGAAGATGAAGAGGGAGCCACGGCAGAAAGTTTACTTGAACAAATTACAGCTGAGAACTTCCCTAATCTGGGGAAGGAAACAGACCTTCAAATCCAGAAGGCACAGAGAACCTGCCTCAAAAAAAAATAAAAAAAAAAAAAAAAAAAAAGGTCATCACCTTGACATATCATAGTGAAACCTGCAAATTTCAAAGAAAAAGAGAAAATCCTGAAAGTAGCTCAGAACAAGAGGTCTTTAAACTCTAAGGATAAAAACGTAAGGCTGGCAGTAAATCTATCTGCAGACACTTGGCAGGCCAGAAAGGACTGACATGATATATTCAATGTGCTAAATGGGAAAAATCTGCAGCCAAAAATACTTCATCCAGCAAGGCTATCATTCAGAATAGAAAAAGAGATAGTTTCCAGGATAAACAAAAACTAAAGGAATTTCTTAACGCTAAACCAGACTTGCAAGAAATATTAAGAGGGATCCTTTAAGCAAAGAGAGAGCTCAAAAGTGACAAAGACCAGAAAGCAACAGAGACAATCTACAGAAACAGTGACTTTACAAGAGCACCTGGGTGGCTCAGCCAGTTAGGCGTCTGCTCAGGTCTGTTCAGCTCAGGTCATGATCCCGGGGTCCTGGGATTGGGTCCCATGTCAGACTCTGCTTGGCAGGAGCCTGCTTCTCCCTCTCCCTACACTCCCCCTGCTTGTACTCTCTCTCTTTCTCTCTGTGTCAAATAAATAAATAAATAAATAATCTTTTTAAAAAAAAAAAGCAGTGACTTTATGGGTAACACAATGGCACTAATTCATATCTTTCAGTAATTACTCTGAATGTACATTAAAAGTATTATTCACCATGATCAAGTGAGATTTATTCCTGGGCTGCAAGGGTGGTTCAGTATCCACAAATCAATCAGTGTGATACATCACATTAATAAAAGAAAGGATAAGGACCTAATGATCATGTCAATAGATGCAGAAAAACATTTGACAAAACAGAGCATCCTTTCTAGATTAAAAACTCTCCACAGTGTAGGGATAGAAAGAACATCCCTCACTATCATAAAAGCCATATATGAAAAGCCCAGAGCAAATATTCTCATCAGGGAAAAACTGAGAGCTCTTCCCATAAGGTCAGGAACATGACAGGGATGTCCACTCTTGCCACTGTTGTTCAAGATAGTACTGGAAGTCCTAGCCTCAGGAACCAGACAACAAGAAGAAATGAAAGGCATCCAAACTGGTAGAAAGAAGTCAAATGTTCATTCTTAACAGACAACATGATACTCTACGTAGAAAACCCAAAAGATTCCAGCAAAAGGTTGTTAGAAACGATACAAGAATTCAGCAAGGTCACAGGATATTAAATCAATGCACAGATGTCAACTGCATTTCTAAACACTAACAATGAGGCAGAAGAAAGAGAAATCGAGGAATCAATCCCATTTACAATTGCACCGAAACTCGTAAGATACCGAGGAATAAACCTAAACAAAGAGGTAAAGGATCTGTACTCAGACAACTATAGAACACTCATGAAAGATATTTAGAAAGACACAAAGAAATGGGAAAACATTCCATGCTCATGGATTGGAAGAACAAAATGTCTGTGTGACACAGAGCAATTTATACATTCATTGCAATCCCTATCAAAATACCAGTAATATTTTTCACAGAGCTGGAACAAATAATCCTAAAATTTGTATGGATCCAGAAAAGACCCCAAGTAGCCAAAGCAATGTTGAAAAAAGAAAATCAAATCTGGTGGCATCACAATTCCAGACTTTCAAGCTCTATTACAAAGCTGTAATCATCAAGACAGTATGGTACTGGCACAAAAATAGACACAGAGATCAATGGAACAGAACAGACAACCCAGAAATGGAACCTCAGCTCTATGCTCAACCAATCTTTGACAAAGCAGTGAAGAATGTCCAATGGAGAAAAGACAGTCTTTTCAACAAATGGTGCTGGGAAAATTGGACAGTCATATGCAGAAGAATGAAACTGGACCATTTCCTTACACCATACACAAAGATAAAATAAAAACAGATGAAAGATCTATATGTGAGACAGGAATCCATCTAAATCTTAAAGAACACAGGCAGCAACCTCTTTGACCTTGACCACAGCAATTTCTTGCTAGACAGGAATCCAAAGGCAAGAGAAACAAAAGCAAAAATGAACTATTGGGACTTCATCAAGATAAAAAGCTTCTGCACAGCAAAGGAAACAGTCAACAACATAAAAGGCAACCTATGGAATGGGAGAAGATATTCGCAAACATCTTATCAGATAAGGGCAGGTACCCAAAAATCTATAAAGAACTTATCAAATGCAACTCCCCCTCAAAAAAAAAAAAAATCCAGTCAAGAAATGGGCAGAAAGGGATGCCTAGGTGGCTCAGTCCATGAAGTGTCTTCCTTCAGCTCAGGTCATGATCTCAGTGTCCTGGGATCGAGCCCTGCACTGGGCTCCCTGCTTAGTGGGGAGTCTGCTTCTCCTTCTCCCTCTGCTCTCCCACCCCCTTGTGCTCTCCCTCTCTCTCCCTCAAATAAATAAATAAAATCTTTAAGAAAGAAAGAAGGAAGGAAGGAAGGAAGGAAGGAAGGAAAGAAGGGGGGAGGGGCAGAACAGACATTTCTCCTAAGAAGGCATACAAAGGACCAAGAGACACATGAAAAAATGCTCAATATCACTCAGCATCAGGGAAACACAAATCAAAACCACAGTGAGACACCTCACAGGGGTCATAATGGCTAAAATTAACAACTCAGGAAACAACAAATGTTGGCAAGGATGGGGGAGAAAGGAGAACCCTCATACACCATTGGCGGACATGCAAGCTGGTACAGCCACTCTGGAAAATGGTATGAAGATCCCTCAAAAAATTAAAAATAGAGCTACCCTACAACCCAGCAATTGCACTACTGGGTATTTATCCAAGAGATACAAACATAGTGATCCGAAGGGGCACGTGCACCCCAATGTTTATAGCAGCAGTGTCCACAACAGCCAAACTATGGAAAGAGCCCAGATGTCCACTGGCAGATGAATGGATAAAGAGGCAGTTATGTGTGTACAGTGGAGCATTACTCAACCATCAAAAACATTGAAATCTTGCCATTTGCAATGACATGGCTGGAACTAGAGGGTATTATGCTATGTGAAATAAATCAGAGAAAGAAAATGCCATATGATTTTATTCACATGTGGAATTTAAGAAGCAAAACAGATAAACATAGGTGAAGGGAAGGAAAAATAAAATAAGATGAAAATTGTAAGGGAGGCAAACCATAAGGGACTCCTAACCATAGCAAAGAAAGTAAGGGTTGCTGGAGGGGAGGTGGGTGGGGGGATGGGGTGACTGGGTGATGGGCATTAGGGGGGCACTTGATGTAATGAGCCCTGGGTATTATATGCAACTGATGAATCACTAAATCCTACCTCTGAAACTAATAAAAATAAATAGAGAGATAATAAATTTTTTAAGAAGGATCTAGCACAACATTGATACAAATGTACTTTTTTAAATGTAAAAACAATTACAAAGCACAATGAACAAATCACACTGATCAAGGGGGGAAAAAAAGGCTATAAAGAAACCGGCAAAAGTGGTGGGTATAGGATCACATATAAGGATGTCAAATCACTATGTTCCTCACCTGAAACTAACATGACATTGTACATCAACCATACTCAAATTTAAAAATTAAAATTAAAGGAGCTCAGTTCGGTGTTCAAGTCTTGGCTTTGGGTCAGGTCATGATTTCATGGGTCATGAGATCAAGCCCCATGCGAGGCTCCACACTCAGGAGTCTGCTTGAATATTCTCTCCCTTTGCCCCTCCCCCCCTCAAATAAATAAAGAAATCTTTAAAATTAAAATTAAAAGAAACAGGTATAACTAAAATTTTCACCATGAATTTAATAAATGTCAATAAAGTAATTTCAACTCTGGAAGACACACTGTAAGCAGAAATACAAGACTTCTGGGAAGAGATGATAAGATAATCTTAGGAGATAAAATTTAAAATGAAAGAAGTAGAGGGAAAAAGTAAACCCAAGAGAGATGAGGATGAAAAAAGAAAGAAAAACAACAACAAAAATATTAAAATTTAAAAAAAAAAAAAGAAAAAAGAAAGAACAGAGGGGAAACAGACCCAGAAGAAAAATACCATAAGAGTCCTGAAGTATAAAAATAAGAAGAGTGAAATAAAGATTTTAAAGGAAAGAGCACAGGTGCCTGGGTGGCTCAGTGGGTTAAGCCTCTACCTTCAGCTTGGGTCATGGTCTCAGGGTCCTGGGATCGAGCCCCACATCGGGCTCTCTGCTCAGCGGGGAGCCTGCTTCCCTTCCTCTCTCTCTCTGCCTGCCTCTCTGCCTACTTGTGATCTTTCTCTGTGTCAAATAAATAAATAGAATCTTTAAAGGAAAGAGCACTATTTAGAAAACAAGGAGTGTCAACATTTGCATAATTGATGTCCTTGAAGAAGAAAATCAAAATAAAGCAATAATAAATAGTGCAGGGTATTCAAGAAAACTTTCCTGAAACGAATGAGGACGTGAGTGTACATATTGGAATGACTTACTAAATACCAGAAAAATACTCATCCAAAAAGGCATATCCTAATAAAGTTATTGGACTCAAAGATTAAATCATTTGCATGGGAGAAAACAAGTCAGGATGGCCTCAGATCTCTCCACAGCCAAGACTCAGTTCCAGAAGACACTGGGGGTTTCACTGGATCCAGATTTAGCTGGATTTGATAATTCACTGAGTAATCACTTAGTTCAACAGACTTTTTTTTTTTTAAGATTTTATTTATTTATTTGTTTGAGAGAGAGAGAGAGTGAGCACAGGCAGACAGAGAGGCAGGCAGAGGCAGAGAGAGAAGCAGGCTCCCTGCCGAGCAAGGAGCCCGATGCGGGACTCGATCCCAGGATGCTGGGATCATGACCTGAGCCGAAGGCAGCTGCCCAACCAACTGAGCCACCCAGGCATCCCAGTTCCACAGACATTTAAAAACCATTTAGTAAATGCTTGTCTGCGTGGATAACAGACATATCATCTGACAAGCCACAGTTTTCCTGAGGAGCAAAACCACATAACACGGGGGAACTTGGCCAGCTCAGTTGGTAGAGCCCGTGCCTCTTGATCTTGGACTTGAATGTACAAGATTTGACTTGTACAAATTGTACAAGATTTGACTTGTACAAATTGTACAAGATTTGAATGTACACATTGGGTGTAGAGATGACTTAAAAATAAAATCTTAAAAACAAAGAAACAAAAATAAAACCCACAGGGTATTTAATTTATGTGCCCTTAGAAACTTCAGAAGCTCACAAACTAATGAGAAAACAAACAGTACACAATTTATCACAATACAATAAAGGAGTTAAAACTCAAGATGGAAACAATACGGGGACGCCTGGGTGGCTCAGTTGGTTAAGCAGCTGCCTTCGGCTCAGGTCATGATCCCAGCGTCCTGGGATGGAGTCCCACATCGGGCTCCTTGCTCGGCAGGGAGCCTGCTTCTCCCTCTGCCTCTGCCTGCCACTCTGTCTGCCTGTGCTCGCGTTCTCTCTCTCTAACAACTAAATAAATGAAATCTTTAAAAAAAAAAACCACAAAAAAATAAAGTAAAATAAAATGGTTTGTATTTAAAAAAAAAAGATGGAAACAATACGTTCAGGAATGGCAAGAATTTCAGGGACAAGTGAAAGAGACTACATTAGAGACAGGTTATTATGAAATTTGACTTTTAATTACAGGTGACAAAGTCAATGGAGCAAAGTTAACTTTGGGAGTACTAAGGGGAAAGTGAGTTTGTGTGCTAGGGGTGGGTATGATTTTTATTGGACCTCAGATGCACAAGGATCAGTTAATCATACTTGACAGGTCATGCATGGCCTATCATCATTTTTTTGTCTAGTCAAAATTTTCTTTTTTTTTTTTAAATATTTTATTTATTTATTTGACAGAGATCACAAGTAGGCAGAGAGGCAGGCAGAGATGGGGGGAGGGGGAAAACAGGCTCCCTGCTGAGCAGAGAGCCCGATGTGTGGCTTGATCCCAGGACCCTGAGATCATGACCTGAGCAGAGGCTTAACCCACTGAGCCCCCCAGGCGCCCTGGACAAAACTTTCTTATTTATTCTCTTTTTATCCTCAAAGTCTCTCTCAATCCCCTTAACTTCTACTATATGCAATCATTTAACATTTAATGATATTTTCTTTTCTTTTTTTTAAAGATTTTTATTTTACTTTATTTATTTGAGAGAGAGAGAGAGAGAGAGCATAAAGCAGGCAGAGGAGCAGAGGGAGCGGGAGAAGCAGACTCCTGGCCAAACAGGGAGCCTGATGCCAGGCTCCATCCAAGGACCCTGGGATCATGACCTGAGCAACAGGCAAACACTTAACCAACTGAGCCACTCAGGTGCCCTAACATTTAATGATATTTTCATTTGTGTATTTTTGTTCTTGTTTGTGTGTGTTCTTACAAAATGTGCAGGTCTTTTTAAATTATTATTACTTTAATAACGGTATGGTTAACATACAGTGTTATTTAGTTTCTGGTGTAAAATAAAGTAATTCAACAATTCTATACATTAGTCAGTGCTCATAGAGATAATTATGCTCTTAATCCCCTTGCCTATTTCACCCATCCCCCTACCTACCTCCCCTCTGGTAATCATTGGTTTGTTCTCTATAGTTAAGAATCTGTGTTTTGGTTTGTCTCTTTTTTCTTTGTTTTGTTTATTAAATTCCACGTGCGTGAAATCATATTGTATTTGTCTTGCTCTGACTGACTTATTTCACTTAGTATTATACTTTCTAGATCTATTTATGCTGCAAATGGCAAGATTTCATTCTTTTTTAGGGCTGAGTAATAGTCCATTTTATGTACATACTACACCTTCTTTATCCATTCATCTATCAATGGACACTTGGGCTGCTTCCATAATTCAACTATTATAAATAATGCTACAATGAACATAGGGGTGCATACATCCTTTCAAATTAATATTTTTGTATTCTTTGTGTAAGTACCCCAATAACAGAATTACTAAATAATATAGTATTTCTATTTTTAATTTTTTGAGGAAACTCCATACCATTTTTTAAAATATTTTATTTATTTATTTGAGAGAGAGTGAGAGAGAGCATGAACGAGGAGAAGGTCAGAGGGAGAAGCAGACTCCCCTCGGAGCTGGGAGCCTGATGTGGGACTCGATCCCAGGACTCCAGGATCATGACCTGAGCTGAAGGCAGTCGCTCAACCAACTGAGCCACCCAGGCGCCCATACCATTTTCTACAGTGGCTGTACCAACTGACATTCTCATCACTAGTGTATGAGGTTTCCCTTTTCTCTGCATCCTTGCCAACACTTGTTATTTCTTGTGTTTTTGATTTTAGCCATTCTGACAGATGTGAGGCGCTATCTCATTGTGATTTTGATTTGCATCTCCCTGATGATGGATGATGTTGAGCATCTTTTCATGTGTCTTTGGCCATCTGGATGTCTTTTGTAGAGAAATATCCATTCATGTCTTCTACTCATTTTTTTTTTTTTAATTTGAGAGAGAGAGGAGCAAATGGAGAGGGAGAAAGAATCTTCAGAATGGATGCTTAACTGACTAAGCCACCCAGGTGCCCCTCTTCTGCCCATTTTTAATTAGACTATTTGTGGGGTTACTGGTGTTGAGTTGTATAAGTTCTTTATATATTTTAGATACTAACCCTTCATCAAATAGAAGTGTGCCTGTATTTTTAATTAACATAAATGGTAGTGTGTCACATAACTCATTCTCTTTTACTTCTTTTGTTTTTAAGATTTTATTTATTTATTGGACAGACAGAGATCACAAGTAGGCAGAGAGGCAGGCAGGGGGGGGGG